>LYUA01001220.1:135667-162012 GCA_002093875.1 Calopteryx splendens | reverse complement strand
TAACACCCCCCGCCACACGCCCTTGGGGCGGCTTGCGGGGTATCATGTAGATGTGGATGTAGATTAGCAATCCCATTCTTAAAATACGGATCACAGAGAAAAAAACTTACATTTTTCACAAAACATCTCGGGAAAGTTAGTAGAAAAACACTGATAAATTACAAGCGTTTCTCGGAGGTATCCGATGAAATATAAGACTTCTACGACGCCATTCTGGGTGCATTACCAAGTTATTACAAGAAAAATTAAATAACAAGAACGACTACACAGGCTGGCTATAGCAGTATTTTTTCCAAGCGAATGGCATTGATGCGTCACCTTACGGTCATGGATACGATGGAACACTCGGCGTTTACGAGTGGGAAAATGCATGCGGCACGAGCATACGTTCAAGAGAACTGATTGTCCCATTGCTCTCCTTATGTCCCACGCGGCTCTCACGACCTTAATCTTGTTCACCAAAGGTCAGACAGCTACATTCCAGTCAGAATTAGAATGAAGTGAGGGTTAGGACATCATAGCAAATAACAGGTACGTTTGACTAAAATCCTTACAATCCTTATAAGATATTTAATGAATAGGTCTTTCACTGAACCTGATCCGAAGGCCATCGTGGTGTGTTGAGGCAACATGGGTCATCGATCTACATTGCTTATGTTGCCTTCACATGAAAATGTTCAACCGCATTCCGGCCACGGTGCTCATGTAACTCGCCTGAGCACATTCTCCTGCTGGGTAGGAAAAAACTAATTCTGTGGTCGAAAAAGTCAATTACCGGAAAGTCACTATTTTTTGCTATTTTATTACTCTAAAATGGAGATCATTTTTACTGATACACATCATTAGTATATTATACAAATATAGGTGTTTCTCTGACTACAACTATTGAGCATTAGTATATGGTGCCTATAACTTTAGAAGTTGGAAGCTATTATAAGGAATTCAAGTTAGCACAAATATTGACGTAAACACTGCAATAAAAAGCTGAAGAGGCGGACGCCAGCTTCGAAGCAACAATAGTTAAAACAGTATTGGTACTGAGTAAAAATGTGAAAATAAAAAAGGGAAAAGGCGTCAAGGAGAATCGTAACGAATAATTTCAAAATTCCAATGTCGTTACCTAAATCAGAAACATGAAACACAAATTATGAGAAATAGGAAAGGTAACTACTGAACTTCAACGAAACTAGCACAATGATTTCTCTATGCAATTAAGAGCATTTGGTAAGTTAATTGTTGGCACGAAGAAAATCCAAGCTAAAATAGTAAAAAGTATAGAATTACTACATTACTTTCTATTTGTGGGACACATTTTCACGTTTCAGATTAAAATCATCGATTCCACTGATATCAGGAGTACCAATTCTGTCCTCCCAGCGATTAATGGTATTCTCTATGGCACTTAAAGAGAAATAAAAAACATTCAAACAATAATAAGGATAATAAACATATGGCTTGAACTCATTCGATTTATTAAATTATTTCTAAACTCCTCCACGAAATATAGATGTGTCACGTGCTGACGTTCCCGCGTTCCCAATTTCGTTCTTCATTGGATCCGCGCGCTACACATCTACGTTATGCTCAGAATATGCCAGTCAGTATTTAGAGATTGAGGAACATTTAAATACCGGGCCTTGCCATTGAATTCGAAATTTCAGTGCACTCAATGCAGTGGCCGGAGAGAGTTACTCCCATTCCAAGGAACCAAGATCGTAAGAATGGAATGAAAGGAATTGTCAACGGCATTCAGATACCATCTCTGCAGTATGCACAATGCTTTTAGCACGTTTGCGACCGAGCGAAAGGGAATTAATATGTGACCCGTAGCGTTGAATATGCTACCAACTTCCCCCACCCCCCCAAAGCACACCTGCCATGACTGAGGGGTCATGCGGCAGGCAGACCGCCGAGGAAGGAAGCCCTATTTTGCAACTAACGCCAAATTCAGGAAAAAACTTCACAGATTATACAGCCCCTCTTCTTCAGCAAGCGCTGGGCCCAAAACGCAAAACCTGCTAATTTCCCGACACTAAGAAGAACCAAATCCAATCCTGAGCCAGGGATGTCAATGGCCTAAAAGCTCCCCTCCAAATACAAGAGCCAAGACCCACGCATATTAATAATCCTCTTTCTCCGAGTAATCACCGACAATATAAGGCCGGAGATACAGAGGCAGACACCGAAGCTGTAAATTGACCCGCACTCGAAAAAAAGTATACGAAGGGGAGGGCAGCGGCGGCAGGTGTGCAGTTTCCCTCGGCATATGGCACGGTGTGTTGGGGAAGGAAAGAAGGCAATTGGGGTAGTGGGGGAGGTAGCTCCCTAGCCAGAACAGTGTGGCCAACTGCTGCAAACGCAAGGCAGGAGGGAGAGGGGAGGATCCCCCAGGGTCTGGGGGATCCGAGGGACCGCCACGCCCGACCCCCCACCTCTCATCTCCACCCACGACGGCCCTGAATTCGCAACTTCCGAGCGTCCACCGTCGCCAGAGGCAATTAACCGTCCCGAGGCGAATAAATGAAAAGAGAGGTAAAAAAAGGGGGGGGCGCACTAGAGCCGAGTATTGCCTAGCGCGAAGGAGAAACTGCACACTGCCGCACGAGGCGTGACGGTGCTAAGGCAGGAGCTCGCAGCCATATAGATAAGAAAAAATGACGGATTGATAAAAGGGGAACATTAGAGCAAATATTAATTCAAGCTCGAAACGCCTACTAATGAATAATAAGCACGTCCGTCCGTATTATCTTTTACGGCCGAATTGAATCCGAAAGATTGCCGTTTCCCTAAGAGCACAAGAGCGTCACGCGGCCTTCGAGCACCACGAATCCCTTACTAATTGGCAGTGAGGAATCCCTTCCGTGTACATCAATTTTCAGAAAAATGAGCAGCAACCCTTAGGATTGTTATTTAAGAGTAGAATAGGCCATCAAATTAAGGCTCTCTATCTTATATGCGAATCACTTAAAAGTCCAAGCCATAACATATATTTTGCTTACACTCGCGTTCCCTCTTCTAATTACGAGGCCAGGTTTCCGTAAATGCAGACGAAAGAAAAAATTAATGAATGAAGGACAATCGTGAAAAACCCACGGTTTTTAACTTACTCGAGCGTTTAAAGGTGGCCACTTTTTTCTGCCAAACCAGAGAGCTATCTCAACTTTCGGGATATTTGAAAAATTAAAATTAATGCGCCCAATAAACTGGCAACGATATTTTATTAGGTATGGGAATATTATATTCTTCGATACATTGTTTGTAAATTAAATTTCGGAAGGGAGATCGATTATCCCTAAAGTGAATAAATCAATCCGGCTATTTGTAGAAGATAGAGATTCAATGGAGTATAAAAAAATTGATAAGAAGCGAAAATATGATATCGTGACATGAGGCACGAGTGCCCGAGCGACTCCAAAAAACTCAAAATAAACAGACCATGTTTGCATTTACTTTCACCCAAAAGCGTCCATTATCCGCGCTATTTTATGAGGAGCGGAGGGGTATTCGAGCGGCGCGCGGTCAGGTAGGCACGGTGGGAGAGGCCCATGTTATCCAGATCACAAAACACGTGAAACCTGCCCTTCTCACCTCCTATGATCTACTAGATTAACGAAGCGCAAGACGTTTAGCACACCTGCGATGAATCTGTTGCAAATCGCAGTTAAAATTAATTAGCTAAAGGGTGATCATGGAGTCCTCGACGAAGTCGGAAATAGAACTAGATAATTGAATAAATACGAGAATTAAATGCCCTCTCCAAGAATGGTATTTTATTTTATCTTAGATGGAAATGAGAGGTAAATGCACCTATAATCTCCTGAATATTACAAAAAATCAGTCAAGCAATTTTACGAATGACATCCGAAATCGAAAATAATAGACAGAACACAATTTATTAATTCCCAAATCATTTTTTTCGCCCTTATTCAGTAACTCCATTTTATTTCGTTAAAGGGCAATTCAAGATAATAGACACTATCCTGGAAGCCACATCCCATCAGTTTGCAGAAAAATTGTTTAGCCACCAAATGCCAATCTGACGGCATGAGAACTTACTTTTGTGAAAGTAAGTTCTCATGCCGTAAGTAAGTAAGAGACTTACATTGTGAAAGCTAAGGGCCCATTAAACTGGCGACCCACCAGACAAGCTCAACAAATCATAAAATGTGTGTATTGTGCACTTGGTCGAGTCAGCAACAGGTCGTATGTCCCTGAGGGATATACTACACGACACGATTCAGCCGAAAATAGCGTACTCCTATATCGCACCTAATTGGTAGTGATATATTTCTCGGTTAAAGTCAGTAGATTTTTGAAGATAGTTGAATTTCTGCGTCTATGATTAAACCAATCAGTCAGCTGCAAGGCTAAACTACCTGAAGTGTGAGTGGCAACCACTCTTACAACATCACATGCACACCTCTTTCTATAATAGGCCTACGACGAATCCAAAAAAAATGCATTACAGATCGGTCGTCCACTTCTCAAGGTTCACCAAAAATGGAATCAGCTTCACAGGCCTTTCTTAGACAAGAGCACCTGTGATGTCACAAGCAAACGGATTCATTCATACACTAGCTACAAAACATGCAAAATTGTATTTGAAATACTAAAGTGTATCATAATCATTGGTCTCGGGCTAAACTTGATGAAAATTCATCATCACTGAATAAGTAAAATTATGGATATTTTCACATTAATTTATTTTGGGTACTATAGGTTTCGAAGCATAGGCGACATCATCAGGTACCTAATTATATCGCCCATGCGTCGAAGCCAGCAGTACAGAGAAAAATTATCGCGAAAAAGAACAAAATTTTACTTATCCAGGAAATATGGCAGTTTAGCCAGGAGGCACGTATTCAAAATAGGTACACTGAAAATAGTTTGTCTAAAACGACGATTTACTTGAAATGCTTACACCGCGTAATCGCAGCAAACACACGTGAAAAAGCCTAAATCTCAATACAACAAATTTTCAATTCACCTTTTCCTGAAGCTGCAAGCCACCACGAGGGCTTGTGGAAGGGGGTTTATTTATTCACTATGCTTTGGTTGTAAAAATATATTGACGTACCACCTGAACTTAACTACACATCTACATAATACAATTTAACATCTTAATAAAGTAATCGCACGTTCACTTGATAATATCAGTACTTTAAGTACCTTGAAGAGTAGATCAACAAGAGTTCCGAAATAAAATCACCGTAAAAATGTTACTGTTAAGTGTGGGAAACTAACGAAATTGCCAAGATCTAAAACTAAGTTTACAAGCATCATGACTTTATTGTCATAAGCTTTAGGGTACTTGAACGAGCAAAATGTTTCATGATTTACAATCAATTAACTGGATTAGGTTTCGCGTCACGTAATTATATAAAATGTTCAAAGTCAAGTGAGATTATTTGAAGCTCTTTCGGTTGGCATGGATATTCTGAAAATTTCTAAGAAAAATTATCGACAGACCTCCGATCAAGTTGGAAAAAATTAACTTCCTGCTAAACAGGTGGATCACCGGAAAGATAGCCTCTGAATTGAAAGGACCAATCAGGTCCAACCGGAATCAATTGTACACGGCTTGATTTGCGTACGTTGAATCTTAAGGTCACGGAGGGTTGTTTCTGTGACCAAAACAGCTACGGCCGTATGCTGATGCTTGGACGCAAGCCATGCTGGGACGAAAAGTTATATTTGCTATTAACATTTTCCAGGACGTCTGCCCTAAATGCATGCTTGAAAATTTACAATATCCCAGACATGAAACAGTGGCTCGGTTCAGTACGTACGTTCAGTAAGTTATTTTCGTTTTCAGTTATTCTAAATCTAATTCTAGATTTCCGAAGTATGCAATGAAGTAAAAGTGTTTTCTTCATTTCGCATATTATGCTGACACCAAGATCAAAACTTCATTTCGATTTACTAGCAGGTAAAATTTTGAGTAAAGACTCACTTCAATTAGATCGTTACATCATAGCGATAAGCCATATCAAGTGCAAAACTTGGAAGGCTGCATGATATAAATATACATGAATCTATCTGCTAATGACAGCTTGAATAACTACTGTGAAAGCAGAATGGGAAACCCGCCAAAATAAAAACGCAACCTTTCAAGTAACAGGAGTTGGTAAGGGTAGGTTGGGAAAACGATAAATAAAGAGAGAACGACTGTCAAATGTTTAATCTAACAGAGTTTTCCACGAGACCGATGCCGACATGAGGAATCCACCAAGGAAAGAACTTCACCGAGGCGACAAGTGAATTGGATGCGATACCGCGTAACCCGGTGAGCAGACTTGCGCACCCAATGAGGAATACGGAGCCGGCCGTCGGCTATTACCCTCGAGACCCCGCCCCACTGTGCAAGGCTGGATTTGCGGTCGATTGAAAGCGGCGCCTCAACCCTCCAAAAGGGGAAAAAACCGAGTACGCAATTATTCAGGACGACAATCGAGCAGTGGGGCTGCTTGCCGACACTTCGCCCCAAATGCATTTGATTAAGAGGAGCCGAATGTAAAATGAGATGAGAAAAAAGTGAAGAGAGACATAACCCGAGCACTCCGTGAATAAAAAGAGGAGGTCGGCGCAGAGAGGAGATTCCATGCAGTGCTAGACTAACTCCAATAAGGTGAGTTCGTCATTTGGATGCAATGTAAGAGTCCCATTAAAAAACGCAAACACGTCCACGTTAGGGACAGAGGAGGTCACGATCGCCCATTAGGGGAAGAGAGTCCGTTGGAATGAGAAACGAAATAGAAAGAGGAAAGAAGCCGACGTTCACCGAGGGGTAAAGGCAACTGCTGCGTTTGCGACCTGCATTTCGGAGACGCGGTAGGTAAGGTCGTGGCTGGAAATAGGTTAAAATGAATGTGGTCCTCAAATCATAGCGGCGTCCAACGGTGAAATGCGGGGGCGGGGGAATGAATATGCGAAAGCATGGAGAAAACAGAACCGGTGGGTTTACATAAAAGTTGGGAATCAAAATTGCTGGATTACCAGGAGCAATTGTTTGACCAAGTCAATGTGCACATACTTGTGTTATCCCCTATCGACGATACCGATCAATACAAGCGTAATGTTTTAGCGTTCGAGAACAAAAACAAATAAATGTGTAATATACGACAAGGTGCTTCAGATGCCGACCCCAGACTCGTTTGAGATAATTCTCCCACTACACGGCCAATATGAATACAAGGGAACTTTCAATGAAAAAATATCCGTACCTGGAAAAAAACGTTAAGAGGTCTTCCAAAACTGGAGATTATCGGGCTTTCCTTCCACGAACGGACCTGTTTATCCATTTATCTTTTAAGTGTTTTCTTAATTAACAGGCTGCCATGGTGACTGATCTGGATCAATCAAGAATGGCACGAGATCCGCCGTCAAAATGGATGGGGATATCGCCGAGGACTCCAACTTCGAAATGCCAAAATAAGGATTAGATAAACAGATGAAAATTAAAAACAATGAAAAACACACACGGGCGAAGGGGAAGATGAACGAACGAATGGAAATAAATGCGTGAAAAAGATGAAAGAATTCGACACACAGCGTACCATGTAACAAATAATTAAGTATTTTCCAGCAAGAGAATGTTATGAATTAAAAAAATTAAGAAATAAATCCTCAAAACAAATATTCAACATAAGGTTCAGGAAGTTCCTGTCCTAGCAGTAAATTCTAAGGACACATTCCAAGGTTATGCACATCTATACCACCTTGATTATTATTATTAAAAACATCAACGGAATTAAATTAAAGTATGATTAAAACTTTAAAAATTAAAATTTAGGGAAAATCTTGAAAGGTGTTCATGATTAAAATTAACGCTTAATAACTCCATCTCTGTTTATAAAATTAATGAATAAGCCGTATAATAAGTTTTTTTGATCGGGAATGGGGATGAAATTTCAAGCGTACAAAGCTGGCGCTGTTGCATTACTCTTTTGTGTCCACTTTCACATGAGAGTAAATAATTCACATGCGAAAAACTAAATGCAGTGAAGCGCTTAGCAACTGACTCATACGAGGCGTATCCTAATACCCCTTAAGTTAATTGGATGTAAATTCAAGCTCAGCAGAATCCCACGCTTTATTCCCACAACTTAATTCGTGTAATAAGTTGCACCCAGACCGTCTCTACCGTCTGGCATTAAGGCAGGGAGATATCTAACCAAGTTGGATTTCACTTGATATTAATTCTTCTCATTAAATAATCTAATGTAAAAACTTGGAGTAAATAGGCAAATAGATTGTAATTAGAAATTTTGTGAATTTAATTTCTTTAACTCGGAAGCGTAGGGTAATATTACCATTAAGAACTTGTAAAGCCTTGTTGTCGTCGTTGAAAGTATTTTATTTTTAACGAGGTCGGTTATAAACATATGCTGACAACCTATTTTCCGTGTATCTCAGGCAAGAATTGTTTTTGCGGAGAGACCGGCATAAATAAGCCAAAATTTGGTGGCTAACAGATACTTGAGGAGTGTCTCCGTTAAAAATAGGTGAGATATGGTGAAAAACGACTAGGACGTGAAAGAATGTGAAGTCGATTAATTTGCAATAGACAAGTATGAAATCAGCGTGAAATAACGGGCCTTGAAAGAAACTTATTTAGAAAGTCATATTAATATATTCGCATCACCAACAACAAAGAGTAAGGGGCAATCCAAGGAAGTCGTAGGCGAAAGAGACAGATGAGCCTCTCCAGAATAGGAATGAGGCAGTGGCGAAGGAAGTATCAATGGACAGCACAGTATGAAAGAAATTAGCAAAATGAAAAAAGTTTCTCCAAATACCTTGATCAGGCTATGTTGAATTTGCCTACGCCGATGGGCACAACGCGAAGTGTATGCGTACAGAAAGATTTGAAGTGTTATTGTTATGAAAAAACATTTGGGTCTCTTTGCCTCGACTAAACCCTCCTACAAATACAGCCATTAAGCTACTCTCTTCTATCATAGGTTCGCACAACCCCCATTTTTTTCAATTTCCAGGAATTTAGTGAATCCTACCCAAGGCTACTTCTACAGGGAGTTTGAATTTTTGCGGAATTTTAGCGTCTATTTGCAAGAGAGGACACATGGAGTCAGGTCGCATTTTTTATGGTGATTCAGGACCACGACCCCCGAAAATCTCACAACTTGGGCAAGCTAATCATACCTTACCGTCCTAGATTAAAATCCTCACATCATATGATATCTATAAAAATGCCAATTATTCGGACGCCAGCATCGTAGCAAATGATTAGCAAGGGGTTTCTATAAATACCGTAGTACTGCGAGAGAAAGACACGAAGTTCTGGGGGGAGATCGGAACAGTAGAGGAAAGAAGGAAATAATGATGGCACAAGACGATTGGGATATGGCATGGAAGGACTGGAGGCAATAACAACAGTGCGAATTAGCTCGGTTGATAAGTTCAGTGAGAGAGGACATCAATACCACCAGGCACCCTCCGAAGTACCGAGCCCAGACGCCACCGGTGCAAGATATCAGTCTTGTTGTCAATCAACAGTTGTCCTGACTTGAGAAAGACGAAAAAAGAAATTTAATGGTTTTAATACAGTATTCTTGATGTATTTCGCCTGCAGTAAAATGAGTGATGAATGCCTAATCTTTTTTTCCCTTCCCCCATTCTCAATTGATAGAGATGATGGAATTAATAGGAGAAAATTTTCAAATACGTCCACAATAAATGGTAACTAAAAAAGAGGCAGACCAAGGTCACCGCACGAGTTCCCCTCTTTCAGAAAGAACTACTTCAATGACCGTGAAACAACATCGGGCATTACCTCGCACTCTCCGAGCCACTTGCCCCGGACGCTTCTACTCACCCCATCATTCACTGCCCCGGCGTGAAAAAGCAACGTCCGCACATCCGGGACGAATCGAACGCATGCATGGTGCATCCCGACAGATCGATCGGTTTCCGCGGCACAACCGGCAAACTACGCGGTGCTCCATCCCCCGGGGTGCCTCGTCCACACTCGAGCACACTGTTACACTTGGGTGCCTCATCCGGCACATGCACCCAATGAGATGACGTTTAAACGTCCATTCGGACGCATATTTCCAGCCCACAGGCGGGGAATGCCGTCGCAATAATTCACGGAGAACGATGGAAAATTCTTTTGCGTAAAGCCTATCCGAACAGCGATCATTTAATGAGACACAGAAAGCAATAACTAAATAAATGACCTCACAGTAGGAATAACTGAAAATTGAAAGCGAAAACCATTGAAGTGTGTCTCACAGATTTCAAGAAACCTTTTTTAGAAACGCACAACTCAACCCCACTAAAATACTTGTTCAGCTGCTTCTGTTCTTTCACGCTCAAGTGGTTCCATTGCAGCAGATCAATTTAGATTGGCAAATAGCAAAATGAAAAAAAACGCATGTCGTGTTTCTCTGTTTTCACGGGATTTTTCCCTCGACAAAGAAGCTACCTTGTTGCCCGTACACAGACATGGAGATTCATTTAAGTGTATAAAAAATTAGAAATACTTTTAATATCGCGTGAAATTCCTATATTTATTTTCCTTAATATGGCTTCTTTGAAGACTGATTTGAATTTTCCAAATATAGCATGACGAACAACTACATAAAGATAGCAATAAAAATAGTTTCAGGGTAAATGAAAAGGCAAAAATGGCCAAGTTAAATAAATCGCCTGCCAGATTTTCTTATTTTCTTGGTGCCGTTGAAGCCCATATTGAATGGAACTCACGATATTCAGCAATAGGCGGTACACAATATTGTGTCATTCTAAAAGTTTTTCTACCTCAGGGTTGGGCGTGCGTTACAGGTACGTTTTCCTTGCTCGGATTGAGACGCGTAATACTTTGTACAACGAATGTACAATCTACGGAAGAGAAGTAACGGGGAGCTTCTGCAAATTCTTTTTTTTGTCCGTCCACACACAATTGCTCCAGGAAACCGAGAGGGCGACACTTAAGTATGGCCTCAGTAAGCAATTTTCAGTCATTCCTTCTGTGGGGTAATTTAATGCGTTACTGTCTCGGGCATCAGATTGAATTCCATCAAACTAGAAATCTCAACAACATTATTTCCTCCGCATTCTATAGACCATTATACTTATGGGATTTATGGGGGAGCAGCTGCAACACCGTTATGAGACCATCCAGAATAAGATGTACATTTTTGAAGACTGCGAGCGAAGAAGCGAGACACGAGAGAAGGGGAGGGGAGGAATTAAAATAAAACGAGGAGATCGTTTCGGAGCCAATAGGCAAATCGATACGGTCGGTCGTTTACTCCAAATCGCACGCCGCGCGCACGGAAGCTGCACGGGGGATGCACAGAGGGGGGAGGCGGACGGAGGTGAGGAGGGTGGAATCGTGGGGTCGGAGAGCGGAGGGAGGCGATGGAGGGTGAGCAGGTGAGGAGAGGGTGCGAGAGAGAGAGACGTTCGCACTGAGGGAGAGCTCTGACAAAGAGGCTATGCACCACTGCCGGATTTACAAATCCACACCCCCTCTCTCACGACTTCTCGTGATGGGAAAAAGTTCATCCGAGGACGACTTCGGCGAGGGAAGTGCTGGCAATCCAATGCTCTAATTGATGGAGCGCAAACGCTTGCGTTTCCATGGTTCGTAGGCACCGTAGAAACCAATGTTGCAAGAGATGCATTTTTTAAAAATTAAGTTCCACCTCGGAAATTACTATATCTACATAGAGTCTCTTAAAACCCAGCTGGAGAGTTTGGGACACCATCCATGAAAAAAGGGGGCAGAAGACCCTTTTAAATGGGAAAAATACATTAACATCTTTATTCTTGCACTTTTCTCCTGTTACGGTCGCGAAATGTGAGGCTGGGGCGGAGGTTGAATCCCTGAAAATACATTGTGCATCCTTTCCTGGGTGATTTCCTCCAAAAAATTTCTCTATTCCCGAGAAACCGAGCGGACATCCCACGTTCTCCCGTTTTACCGTGACCAACATTCAATTTCCCTGACTTTTTGGGGTTCCTAGGATTCCCCATTCGTGGAGCAACCCGGTCAGAGGGAGTGGAGGGTGAGGGTTCCATTCCCCCATAAGGCCATTATTCCAGAAGGGCGTGCCACGGGGGGGGCGAGGGCAGGGAAGGGGAGATCCGGCCGGGGGCGGGGGTGGGCCATCCACCCAACCAACCACAGTGAACCCCTCTCTCCCCCTAACCCCCCCACTCTCTACATTCCCCTTGCACCAAGGGGGACGAGAGAGAGGAGGGATGGGGGGGGAAGGAGATGGTGGGGGTGTGGAGAGAGCGCAGCAGCTGTTGCGGCGACGGAGGAGGGCTGGCCGTGTCCCGCTGGGGGTGGGGGGACGGCGGGGGGAATGAATGCTTCTTGAGGGGGTTGAAAGAGGCCACACTGGGGGGCAGGGGGGACGGGGTCGCGCACGCAACGGGTGAGACGACGACACACACGCAAGCACGCACCAGAGGGAAGGAGGAGGCGTCATCGTCGTCTTGGGAATCCTCTCGCAAAGGATGATGATGACTATTACATTCGAGTATCACGTCCGAGCAGACGAGGAACCTCACTCATCGCGTGGAAATTTGCCTTTGCGGAATGGGGGAAGAAGAATTTCCGAGGGGTTGGTACCAGTCGAAAAAAATCTGTACCAGTACCTAGGGCAATAACCCAAGGTACCCGGTACCTTTGATAAGAATTCAGGTATACCTCGGTCCTAGACCCTGGTTCCAGTACCAACCCAATGGAATTACCTCATTTACTTCTGAAAAAAGGTATTGCTAATTTGAGAAACGAATCGTAAAACAATATTAGTGTTAAAATTATAATTAACTCGTGAAATAAAATGTATTTTTACCTCGCATCTTTGGAAAAATAATGCCACAACAGTCAGCTGAGTTGCAGACTATTACACTTTTAAATGAGCGAATTATCTTAGTTATAGCAAACATTTTTTTCATTAACGACAGCTTAACAAAGAGAGAAACCCTTCCGCCTCCCAAAATCGTCGACTCGGCTCACTCCGGCTACGCCTAACCTATAGTAAGTGCTTCCTTCATTCACCACGGCAAGGCGCTGTCATCGGACACCCAAATCATCCCCTGCTTCCAAATCAACTTCCCAAACTTGACTATTTGAATCCTCATTCTTGAGCGTGGAAGAAAGAATTACTACCGCTCAAAAAATAAATCACCGATCTGCTTCCACTTTCCTCTTGTTTATACGTGGGGCCAAATCATTGTGTATCTCCTTATTGATGTTAAAAATTTATCTCCTCGCTAACCTTTAAACAAACGGCTTCCAAATGATTCAGGTTTGGTATAGGTTTACAGCCATATTCAAATTATTTGTCACTTGACTGACGAATGTATATCGCTGACCTGCAAGACCACACTTCCTCTATTCCTATTCAATAATATTTGTTTACATTAGTACAGGAAGCTACCATAAAAAAAGCAATGCGTCAGTGAAAAATCGGCTGAAAGAAAAGAGATAGAAAAGAGTTGCAAGACCTTCAAACTTCTATCAGTAGTTAAAAATGAAGATCGATTGACCACTGCCATCCCAATATAAATCCAATTCCCTTATACCCTCATGGTTATTCGGCCTAATATCCTTTTCACAAGAAGTACTTGTGGAAAGGATAAACGATTGATTTTGGGGAATATTTTCAAGACATAAATCCTTCGGAAAAAGTTGAATTATAAATTGAAAATTATTCTACTATTCTATCACTTGACTAACACTAATACTATTCTATCACTTGACTAACACTAATACTATTCTATCACTTGACTAACACTAATGCTATTCTATCACTTGACTTCACCATAGCTCAACTAATTTCCGGATGAACACCTGAATTCCATATTTCCATAGTATGCTGCATTTAAGGCCTTCCAACAACTCATCGCCCAATCCCTGCATTATGAGCAATGCTGGTCTACCGCATTTTGGCACAACCTAAGCTTCTCTTCCGTGCGGAAGAAAACTCAAAAGTAAAACGAAGCCATAATATTACATACAGTGAGCTACTCTGGCAATGACTCTCCTAATTTTAATATAAAAATTAAAATGATGCGCGGAATATTAATCGTTGGCATTGTTTCACTGGAGGGGCCGATTACTTTGCCATGCAATTGATATTGTAACGCTAACTGTAACACACCTTACATGTATATTTATGGTCGTCGATTTAGACCACGGTGAACACACCCTCTATAAACACGGTGGAAGAAATCCATTAACAAAAAATAATTCCCAGTCCCAAGACGGGGTTAGAGAACCTGCCACCAGGCAGTTACCCCGGCAACCGGATTCTGCAACAATGGGATTTTATTATAGGTCAGATTTCGCATGGAGTGGTACCTTGGCATACCATAGACCTACCACTAACGTTTCTCCATTGAGATAATAAAAACTTGCAGGTCGCCACCCGTATTATGGCAGTGGTCGTTAATATTCCATTCAAATTTATGTAACCGTGGGCAAATGAGAAATGTTGAAATAAATAAAAGTTAATGGAAATAAGGTTTTGAGTAATGTAGAATTGATTACATTTAGGTTTGTTGTGATAGCCAAATGCAAAGGAAGAAATTATTCTAATGTAACAGGATAACAAGGATATATTAAACTAAGCCGTATACTCACAACCCCTCAAGGTGAAAGATTCGGGGACTTTATGGACAAGCTTGAAGAAAATTATGATTTATTAAAGGAGTCTTCGGGAAATGAAACGATAGGGTAAAAGATCAATGTTATCTTTCAATACCTAGGCCTCACGAAGAATGTGCTGCTAAAAGTGTAACTAGATATTATAACAAGACCTTCGTTGTGAATTAGTCAAACACCGAAGGCCAAATTATAGATTAAATTTTATTTAAATTAAATCAGGTATATATCGTGATGCTAAAAATGAATTACTAACCCGGTGGTACAACGATTTCTGATACTATGAACATAAAATTAGAGAAACTGTTGAACCAACATTTAAAATTCCCCTTTTCCGACGAACAATAAGAGGTCAGAATAATTGCCTACGACAGCGCTCAGGAAGTAATTTTGTACGCTAATTAGCATAGTTCTTTTATCCATTATTCTATCTCAGCCTGACATGTCACCCATAAAAGCATAACGTATCCCATACGTAGAGTAGTAGTTCATACTTAAATATTGTGCTGCACATTAAACTGATTAAATTAAATTGAGTAACAATGGCATTCTCGTACGCGTCTGGTGTGAAATCACACCCTGCCCAACACCCTTCTGGTGGCTTGCAGGGTAGTATACCATGTAGATATCCGATTGGCCTTGTTTGACGATATACTGAGTTGCCCTGCTAATCCCACGGCGTAATAAGTACATTCGGAAGTATTTTCATCTTTTCGTCTGTAGACAGGCTCCCACCTCGGTTTCTCCTAAAATACCCTTACATTTTCTTTTCGGAGAAATTAATATTCTACTCTGTTATCTGCTAAATGCATCCTTACTCAAATACAAAAATAAATACGCAAAAACGTGGGGGATCATGTACCTCCATAAGCACGCGCCTTTTCATAATTTACACGATGACAAGGAGCAACTACGAACCATCGAGACCGGTGCGCATAATCCTTTTTCGCAAATTATGCTAAAAATCCAAATCACGTTACGGATAGCGAGAACGCGGAAATGAATACCCATTGTTGCTTGGTACATTCTATCTGCCGAATAAGGATGAATTTCCAATGGAATAATTTACACAACGCAATACGCGCTAATGTGATTTAAATGCAAATTCACGCCAGAAAATATTATTTTTGATTAAAAAAGGAAATTTTCAATACCATGAAATATTTCCAAAACGCTTGAAACGGATGTCATAAAAATAAGCCACCACCTCGTCCAACACCACATGATTTTGGGCACTCCCACATCATGGAATTTAGACTTGTGAAGTATGTGGGAATGAAGGACAGTGGCCGGAGACGAGAGACCCATGGAAAGAGGCCGAAGCCCACTACCCAAACCACGCCCGCAGTTGTCCCATCAAAATACAGCTGACGAATCCCTGACCGACCGAAGGGTCTTCTACTTCACCGTTAGAGGGAGCACATACTCCCGCAACATTGCCAATGCGCCAGATAGACGTTTCGACCACAACCCCTTTCATCCTCGCATAAAACTTCAATAACCAACTAAATAGAGCGCTATGTTTCGCATAAGTAAATGGCATAAACCACAAGAGGCACTGTAACCTCTAATCATTGAGCTCCAGTCTGCAAAGCGAGCGACGATAAGTGAGAAGTTAAGTTATTTCAACGCTTGGCAACGCTCGCACCCAGTCATAATGGTTGCTATTACGATTAGAAATACGTCCACAACGAACTTAACCAGAATCAAAGGTATTCAACGTTCAGACACCATAAAAAGCTAATGAATGAGAATGATTTTAACGCTCGTTCTTAAGTATATCTTTGAAAAGAATCTTGCATTTGAAGTAGTCTTGAAGAATTCTCGCCCGAAAATTAACCAACTCACTCATACGAAAACATCTAAGGAGGCAAGATTTGCACTACAAAAATTACCCCGACCAAAATGTTTCACTCCATCAGGTACAGTACATACTCCTACAGTACTACCTTCCACTCTAGATAAGTCTTCGTATGCAGTCACCTCCACCTTTTAAAATACACTTATCAACCAGTCTTAAGTGCCGTCCTCTGGTTTCGGCACCTAGTTGTCAGCTTTGATGCCGGTAGTCACCAATTCCAAAATAAGGGCAAGAAAATAATTGGCCTTACAGCTACGATCAGGTTTCAACCAGCGGTCACCCCTTTCCTACACAGGTGATATTGTAGAAGAAGCGAACTATGCAAAACGGTTATTGTGTAATTTATAGAAATGAAGAAGATAAAAGCAAGCCACTAGTGCAACCGAAACAATATGGCAAACCAAATTTATTATGATGATTGTAATAACGGTTTGACAAGGGTGACCACGACTGCATAAATTGGATTTATCATACACCCACAAACGGTTTTACAACAATTTCCTACAAAAACAATGGGCTACTATTAAACACGCCGATTTATAATTCCAAGGAAAAAGGAGGCGCACAATCACGCTATATTGACAATGGAGGTGGACCTTCTGTAACCACAGAACGTGAGTCTGTTCGGCTTCGTATCGCAAACGATAAATACTAAATTAGAATGGAAAATACGAATGAAGCTAGCTATTAATCACTTAGTTCTTTGACGATCCATTGCGCAGAGAAACAAACTTATTTTTTTACTGAAATCCACTATTAATGCCTCGGATTGCATGATCACTTCAATTTAATTACATGGCCGTTGGCAAAATCATTATTGACTACCTTATGTACAAATGAAAGACAAAAAGGCCCCGAACTGGAAGTTTGACTGTACCTACATTTTCAAAAATTGGAATAATTAATAGCTGCAGACATTGCACGACATTGAACGGGGAATACAACAACGAAAATGTAAAGAGCCATCAATATAACATAACGATGACTCCAACATAAAGCTGTTAAAATAAAACTCCGCAATTAAAAAAAATTCACTTACATGCATAGGAATAAAATCCCTGTAAGAAAAATAATAAAATTTTTACTCATAAAAAGTTAAGCACCTGCGCTGCAAAAAGTGATTTAAAACAGAAAATATCCATATGTACATCTCCAAATGGTATCACGACTGGACTTAGTATATTTTTATTAGCATACCCATGGATAATCTACACTAACTTTTCCTAAGCACAATGGATATTAAGGAATCACCCACAATATTATATTAAGCGCCCTATGAAATTAAAAGTAACCACATACAAATTTGCACGTGGTTTATTTAGGAACTCATTAACTTCTAAGTTACGGAAAATATTGTAAAAATCAATGGATGAATATTTAAGTATCAAAGAACTAACGTAATTTATGACTCCATCGTGAGCTATCAAAAAACACCGTTAAAATGCAAAGGAAACCGGCTATACTCAACGAGAGAGTGAAAGCTGAGAAACCAACAAATGCAATGGAAAAAATTTGAACGGGGAAAATGACTATTCTCCTGGAATGCATGAGTCATAACCCGAGCAGCCACCATCAAAAGCTGCTAACTGAATGCCCGCGCGAATGAGTTTATAATACGATAGCATATGTACAATAACCTAAAAACCACTCGCCTACGAAGAAATAAAGAGAAACTAGTCCGGCAAGAACTGACAAATGATAACTCAACAATTGGATTTCACCTCCATCGTCACATCCCCATACTATCACGAGCAACGAACGAAATAATGAAGCAAAGCCGAAAAATTCAAACAAAGTGGCACTTCGGTTTAAATGATATTGTAGGAAAAATCAGAATGAAACAAAATTCAAGCTAGGCTTTTAGTTTTTGCCCCCCGGACATCAACAAAATTTGGAAACGCATGCATATGAAACAATTGTTTTAACTTCCAGAAATAATATCAAAATATATTTCCTGGGGGCTCCTTAGATTCTCCGATAACAAGCATAAAAATATCCACTGGAAATTGTAAGGTATCAAAAGAACATACGAATGTACTTCTCCTCTTGCTTTTAAGAACTATCCTTAAACGAAATTCCACAAAAGAAATTACCCTGCTTGACAGTTCCTTACAGTATCCTGATAGTAATTTTTGACAGAGAAATCACTCGAAAATCGCACATGATTATTAACATGAAGGTGGGAAACTTACAACATTCACAGAGCGAGAACTCCCGCCCATAACTGAAAACGTTAACATGTCGGTAAACGTCAACGCTAACCTTTAAAAAAACACTGTACTTACTGAGGATTAAGATTATTCCGTTGAGGTATCAGTGTATGGTACAATAGAGAACACGATTTCCAATCCAAAGAGACTGCGAAAAAACCTATCACGTTACTGCAAATTACACACGAATCAACACTCAAATCCAAATGACTCAATCTCCCTCCAAACGGAAAAGAGAAGAAACTGTCTTTTTCACGTGGTTACCACTCACACACGTTACCCGGCAAAATGTATCGAGCACAAAGAGATTTAAAACATTTGCTTAACTGGTACCGACTCGTAAAACTTCGTACCTTTCCAGTTCCCCGACCTTAGAAGAATACTCCGCGACCGATGCACTTCGTAGGACCGGCTTTCTGTCGCCTTCACTTCGATGTAAACTGGTCACGTGCCTCTATTGGCCATTCCCGGCGCAGCATGCACCACGCACTACTGACGCTTGGAGGAGACGCTCCGGCTACGCTGCAGTGCTGCCAAGCTTTGCGCTTTGATTCCGTCGTTGGTAAGGGTGTGGTAGTTCATACATTCATTCCTGTATTCTTACGAAATAAATCCCATCAACTCTTCTTCAACTTCAACAAGCTTTATTTTCACTTAACGATTTCCTGATATCGCAACAATTTTAAAAACATCACTTGCGTGAAATTACAAATTTCTCAATATAACACAGTCGGAATTACAGTCAAGTTTAAAGAAAACTTGAAAAAAATCGTCATAGACGTTATTTACATGTAACAACTTCCAAATGAATATTAAAACATGGAAAAAGATGATTTGGCAACATCGTCCGATGAATCATTGGCCGGACGGTATTGAAAAGGGAGGGAAATAACACTAATCGA
Source organism: Calopteryx splendens (assembly GCA_002093875.1). Taxonomy (NCBI): domain Eukaryota; kingdom Metazoa; phylum Arthropoda; class Insecta; order Odonata; family Calopterygidae; genus Calopteryx; species Calopteryx splendens. The sequence continues at coordinate 142,392 of LYUA01001220.1, read as the reverse complement.
TGAATTGAGTTTTCTTCGGTGCATCTTGCTATTAATTAGAAATAGATAAATGTTCGCGCGCACATGTCCATTTTGCGTTTAACTAAGAATTATTACACTGTTAAAGAAATAAAGTAAATGATACACCAGCAAAAAAAACAAGGATGTGCGACAATCCACATAGAGCATTTCCAGGAGAAACTGCCCAAATGCGATCGCAGAATTATTTTTTCACTGAAATTCACTGTCTAAATCTAAGAACGTAACTAGGAAATTATTATAAGAAAATTAAAAAGTTGTTCATATAAATATCCCACAATAGGTATCACATAGTAAAATAAATATTAACAATATGCCATGGCCCCCCTGAGAGAATAAATGCTATTTTATTTCCACACGTCACCTCCTTCTACACTGTTCAACCTTAAACAACCGTCATGAAAACTGTGTCCATACTGCCCAAAATATAATAGATTGTGTTTCTTTATTTTTATTCACAAAATATTCTTTAAATTTTCCGAGCACCCATAATTCATCTTCAACCATCATTCCCTTACTACAGAATTCATATTTAAAATAAAATATTCAAAACTTTTATTTTCCTGTTTCACAGAATAATTTATGATCTATACTTGAAAGAAATATCCAAAATACCATGTGATCATGCAAAACATTTGACTAAACGATTTTGTTTTTACAAGCAATAATTTTAGTTTAACATCAAAGTTGCATCATACCAGATTTACCTAAAAGCAACCTAAACTTTCATAGTGTAATGGAATAATTTTGTATTCCCTCAATGATATTTGGAAGTAAATTCTTTTAATATAATCCCTTATGCTTTCCACGCATACAGTGGGAAAGTAATTGCTTCATCACACTTAAGCTTTACAATTCTGATCTGGAGTGGTAGCCATTATTTCATGTAAGTATTATATAGGTACAGGTCAATATCAAAAAACGAATTACCAACTGTCACAACAAAAAAATATAATCTGATGATAGAATAATGCCCACTGTACTGTATGACTGAATGCAAATTATACCCATCTAAAAAGAAAGGATAATGAGTACTGTCTGTATAGAAAGAATTCTGTAATTTTCACAAGTAGGTAGGTAGTTACAATGCATATTTTCAGAGGAGTTAAAAATGAACGTCTAGTCATGAGCAATGTATAGCGGAAACCTATTGCTTGTGCCTCACCCTCCTTGAATGAGAGAGAAAAACATTGAAAAGAACCCCTTAAGGACAGTGTTATTAACCAGCCTCAGCCATCAGTATAACCAAAGGTTATAATCTATATTGTTGCTCATATATAATATATAGCTTGGAGGCTACAGTAATACTAGATGGTGTTTAGTAACAGATTTAACATCCTACCCACAGCCCTTATCATATGCAATGGAACCATCTCTCTTACGGGAAACCAATCTCTTGTTGAGAGATTGAAAAAAAATAACCACAAATTCTTGTGAATAATTTTTGATATGGTTTTTCTGCTTTATCTTCCTTCTTAACAGAATCCCTCCCACTTGAATTTTCAGCAGGCTAAAATGCATGGGAGAGAGGAGGTAGAATATGTATTTCTGTGCGTGTCTATGTGTGGTTGCCACCACAAAAAAACCCATCGCTCTCTCCTAGGGGCCTTTAGCATCTTCTGGGTTCCTATCCACATTTCTATCTTCTTTTTTGGATATATTTTACAGGCCATTCTTTTGGCTAGTTGATCAAGGTTAAGGGGTGCCTGTTTTATGGAATGAGAGACTAATGTCTCCTATGATTTTAAAAATGCTCAATTGGCCCTGGGATTATCGAAAATGCAACTACCTTTCACCAAAATCTATCCACATTTCAGATCAATATGACTTTTTTTTTGAGACAACAAAAAAATACACACAACTGATCCATGATGTTTTCAGTCTAAAATGTCCAAAGGAGTAGTTGAATAATAATAATAGAGCAATTAAAAAACAATAATAACATAAAAATAACAATATTTTTTTATATTCTTGTGTTTTAGAACCATTCTTAAGAAAACAGATAGAGCATATGTCCCATTACCTTTTTGGACAGTTCACATTGTTTTCATTTTCTAATACCATATTCTAAAAGAATATTACTAATAAGCATTCAATGAACATTTTGAGCACACAATGAACACAAATTTTCACTAGCAAAATAAGCCAGCCAATTGCAAGAAAGAATAAAGCTAAAGCCATTTTTAACAGTTAGTGCTTCATCTTCAGATACATTTTAATGATAATTTCAATAATGATTTTAGCTATATATTTTGAAGTTAATCAATGTGATATAAGCTATTAACTCGAAGAAGGTAAATGTTAGATCTAAATTTCACTTCTGATTATTGCTGCTTAGATTTTAAAAAATATGAATGCACCCCATAAAATCATTAATTGTAAAAATATTAGTTTGAAATTTACTCTATAAATTCACTCTGCACTAAATATTTGAAAGTGGAAAATGTGCACTTTAGCAAAATCAGCATATAACATTAAATTCATGTGCTATATAAATTGAAAGTCCATTCTAGTTCAATCTTTTTCAAATTAAGCTACAATAACTGCAGGAGCATTAGACTAATATCGACATTTTTAAGCCTTGGTCATATTTTTCACACAAACTGAAATTCATACTTCATTTATCACAAAAAATTTGTGAAAATAAATAAGGGCTATGATATGCTTAGCATACTGGGCTCTGTCAATGGGTAGAAGGGTTCAGTCAATATTGCTTTAGAACCATCAAAAATAGATTTGACTTCATCAACATGACATTTTGAGCTGAGAATAACAGAATTAATTAAAAAGTTTTTTCTCATTTAATACTAATGTTTATTAACTATTTACAATAGACTCAAATTGCCCCATAATATATTCTATAGGTTACTGGTTTTAATAGTGTAAATGTGCATGATATAAACAGTTACTTGCTTACTTAATCACAAGCCAAAACATATCTAAAATAAGTGTAACAAAACTATATAAATCATTTTCCATTTACATTATAATAACTGGGTATGTAAAGCTTACCCTAATATACAAATATACCTGAATTTATGGACTCCAATTGCATAGCTCCAAAATGCAAAAATAGTTTCTTTAGCTGACCAAATAAATATATTGCTGACTACAAAAGCATCAACAATAAAATTTTATTCCTTAAATGGCATGCTAATTCTACTGAATATGACTGTGAAGAATGAATAGAGCAACTGTGTAAGTTTATCATAACAAGGGGGTGTGTTGATGTGCGGTTCATAATTAAAGGAAATGTATGCAGAGTCACATTAAATAAATAATCACTCATTTCAGCACCCCTTACTATAAAAATGAACTTGTTTCAGATCTCTGTGTAGAAGGTTGGTCTTTCTATGTGCAATAATCTAAATGCCCCAGGCAAAAGATAAAGTGTGTTGAAGCCCACGGCAGCATAAGTGAAAAATTTGTAGCCCAGTTCAACAGCCACCTCTGCACGACTAGAGCTGGGCTCATCTGGTGTTTTGTTGGTTCCAAGCAGCACAGCACGAAGGGTGGCATATGAAGCCCACTTGCAAATGGCACGTGTGGCCACAATGCAAGAGAACCCCAAGGCTGTACGCAGCAACATGAGCCCCATCATTTCATATGATGGCCACAGGATGGCATGAGGGAGTGTTGGCTTAGGGAATGCTTCTTGCATCGTCCCTAGGTGATAATTGGTCCATGCACCTACGTGGACTCCAAGACTTACACCAAGCACCACTGTGGTATCACCCCTGTAAAATAAATTTCACCATTATAATCCACCCAGCTAATTAAAAAAACAATAAAAATAGAACTTCATGATCCATCAGGGTAGGGTAGCAGTGGATAACAATCTCATGCTCCTTACCTCTCCCAATTATATTATTATATTATCAGTAATCTACTGGTTTTTGATTGACCCAGGGACTAAGCACGCCTAGCATATTACTAAATACTCTCAAATACATATTGCAACAAATCATTTTATACTACAAATACCTTGTACTCACTCTATGCAGATTCAATGCATCCCTATTCACTTTTCCAGCCTTCTTCAGATTACTCCCAACCACATTCTCCTTTCCCCTACCATGCCTAACTCTTCTCCATTAATTTTCCTTTCTTCTCCACACCCATGTTCCAAAATCCCATGCTTATCCTCTAGCCTAAATGACCAAGTTTCATAGTCAATCATAACTACACTCCAAATAAAACTTTTTACTAATATTTTCTTTAAATTTTTCCCTCCTCTAAGTAAAATCTTCTTCGCCTAATGCACTTTTTTAATGCTGTACTTCACAGTCATTAAAAACTATTAAAAGTATGCAGGCTTGGTAAACTTAAGCTACGGTAACTCAGCCTTAATGCCAATTACAGCAATTTCATCTGGAAATCTAATTATGAACAAGTAAGAGTGGAAAAGTGGAGACATATTCAGAATATAGCAGAAATATTCATGTCTACTGTTCATTATCAAGTTTTTGTTATGTTAAATTGAATATGAAATAAATCAATAAATATAAATATGTCACATCAGATTCATGAACAAAATGTCATGTAGAATACTAACACACACACCCATATCTTCACAGAGGCATAAACACAAAATAATACACAGTATATTAGACAAAAAAATTTCTTTTAAAACTTTCACAAAATTATACCCACCATTACAAATATGGTCCAACAATTATTTCTGATAATGAAATTTACAAAATGTATTATAACTAATGCACAAAGACAATAATATTCATCACAACCTGCAGGAATAATAGCAGTAGGTGACAGCCTATACAGTTAACATAATAGATGATTGAATATGTACTCAATAATATAAACCTTCAGAAACCAAATATGAAAATAAATTATCAAGCCCCTGCTGAATAAATTAAAAGAAGTGACAATCACTACCATTATATTTAATTTCTTAATACCTACAATTTCAAAAGCAAACACTTAATTCCTAACTTCTTCTAGTATTAAGGTTTTTTCCCTTATTTTAAAGAGAATTTTGAGAATGAAGATCCATGTCTTTCAGCATTTCTTTCGTTTCGGTCCATATTGCTGGGACAACAGATTTTCCGGAGTCTTCAGGTCAGAAGTGTTTGATGCTGGTTATGCAGTGCTATATATATTTCTCGTCTAGTCGGGTGCCCTCTGATTGGTCATTTGTTGTTTACTGATAACAAGTTTCCAGGTATTAGAAGGCATATAACCTTCTTCTCTAACACAGTTGTTTCTTTTTTTTGTCTATTTCTATGGAAAGTTACGCCTTTACTTTGTAATCAGCCCAGCATTTTCAAAATCGATTTTGTGTGTTGGTCCTGTCCAGGTGTGCTGTGATGTGGTGGCGGAGAGGAGTAGTCGTTTATTTATCGTCGCTCTCTGACGTTCTTGTAAACAGCATTTTAGTGTCTTAGATGTCTGTACAATATATGAACTCCCAAAGCTACATTTGACTTCATGCACGCTGCTTTGCATTTCCTTTTGTCATTAGTCTAGAAGAGAAGGTCAGCTGTCTTCATGACACAGTTATGCCATGTAACCAAGTTATGTTTGGTAAAGTTTCTAACTATTCTTTCCATTTTTCCTGCTAATAAAGGGATTACGATGAAGATGGCTGCTTTCGCTTTAATTTAAAATGGAATGTATACAGTCCTTTTCAGGGTCATAACTTGTTTCGTTCTTCCTTATGGGGATGAATTTAAAGAAAAAGCTCTACATTCATATTGGAAGAAGCTCAAGCTAATGGATTTTTCAAGATAATGGATTCAACCAAGACTCAATCTACAAAGATGCATTATTATTATCATTTGGTTCCTCAGGTTCTACCCTCCCCCAACATGATGGTTATCACTCTCTCTTAGTCGTAATGTCTTTTTCTTCTCCTCCTTTAATTATTTACCCTACCTCTTATTACTTTTCAAAGTTTACCATTTTATCAAATTTTTAACAGTTTAAATAATGACAACTGTGTATTATGCCTCAATCCAAAGTAATCTACCTTGAGTAATTAATGAAAACAATGTAATCTGTTTGTTGTGTCCTTACTTATCCTCTCCCACTTGTCTTCTCCTGATGTTTATATATGTGTATAAAAGCATTAATATACTATTATTATTGGTAATCTACCGGTTAAGGTAGNNGGTAGGTTTCTGATGGACACACTCCTAAAGAAACCCTTTCTTCATTTCTGTATACTTACTCCCTCCCTTAAAAATTTGTTTCCAATTTCTTAACATGAAATCAGTAAATATCTATAAAGACTATATAATTTAGACATTAAGCTAACTTTCCTCACTGAAAATGTGAAGCTAATCAAGAATCACAACAGCATTCATAAATTATTTTAAAAATAAAAAACTAGAAAACTACAGTTCAATTCAGTTTTTAAGGGCATTAATTCCTTCATATAGCTAATTTTCCCACAGAACAAATGGCCAACAATTGGTGAATGAATTTGCCACTATATGGTGTATTTCCAATATGACTTTTTCTTTGGAAAAAGTAATGACCTATGTGCACATAAGAATAAATAAGCCATTTCAAAATTTTTAAATTATTAAATGATAAATATACTTACATTTAGAGATCATAAAAATCTTTTCATTTATTACATGGTAAAATTCACACTATGCATCTATATGTTTCTCTACAGAATCTTAACTTTTTAACCTTTATCAACCGAAAGGGAACTTTTGTTCCCATCAAAAAGAGGGTCC
>LYUA01001220.1:67963-91842 GCA_002093875.1 Calopteryx splendens | reverse complement strand
TATTCTACACCGAATAAAAATGTAATAAATGACTGATAAAGATTTTCTATAGTATTTAATTTATATAATTACCTTTGTTATGCACTTGAATAAAATATTTAAACTTCGAAACAAATAATTGTGAATACCATTTAAAAAATTGTTTTTTGTTATCAAAACGTCCTATACGTCTTATAGACATAAAAATACTCGATACATCTATCTCGGTTGGCACTCGAGTTGAGCGAGTATACTCTTATTTCATAAACTTTGGAACCCAATCGCCAAAAGGTTCGCCACCCCTGGTATATATGAACACATAGAAAACAGAAGTACTTTTGTTGTTGTTTTGACACTCGAGGAATTTAAGACACATGCGGTTTCCGACTTAGATTGAAATCTTTGATGAATTAACGAATTAACCCTGTAAGTCGGGGACTTAGTTATAGTAATTTCATTTTTCTCAGTAAAAATAAATTGATTTGAGCTAAGCATTAAATATACAACAATTTGTGAACAAGGACTTCATGAGAAAATAACTGGAATACCAACTTCATCAGGGTGTTTACAAAATACAAATAATTATCTCTTGGTAGATAAAAATGACATCAACTACTATACTCACTTCCAGAGAGAAGATACAAGCCATTGGGATCCACAGCAAGGGATGTGACAGCATCAAGATGCGCAACCATTGCATGCACCAATTTGCCAGAAGAGTTGTCAAAGAATCGGATGTGACGATCCTCATGTGCAGTCACAGTAAGAGGTAAAGTTGGATGGCACACAACCCGATTGATTTGACGTCCTGACACATTATTTTCCACATCCTGCTGATGCAAAAAAGAGGAAACAATGTAATTAGTGTAAAGCAAGTAAGAATCTTTCCTGACACACACCCTGACATTCATGCCCCTTCCTCCTTGTTTATCCCAGTTTTCTCATATTCATCCAGCCTTCATATCCTCCTAATGTGAAATCAATTCTTTTTCATATAACAAATACATGTACCAAAATGTTTTCTAAAGAAATTGCTCACAGCAGAATTATAAGTCAAATATAATTGTGTGATAACTAAAAGCAATACTCTTTTTTATTAATTACAGCACAGGGTGGGCCACAGTCTAATTTATTATGTTATATAAAATATACATGAACAAGTAACATGAAACCACAAGGTGTTACTTCTTTAGGCTTCTGATTAACTGAGATACACTAAGAAAAGTCTACCTACCTTATAAAACCACAATAATAATTCGGATTCAGGGATATAGCCTTTGAAAAATAGTTCACAAAGAGCCTCATTGTTTAACCTAGCTTTTGAGTAATTGAAATATAGTCCATTGTATGGCCATGGCATAGTAGAACATCCTGCAAAGTGTATTATTATTTCTTGAGTTTAAGACAAACCCCTGAAAAACTGCATCCATACATCAATGTGAAGTTAGTCTATCATCATAGATAGACATTACAGGTCACGCTGCATTCTTTTCATAAAGCTTGAATGTTTATATATATTGTTTACACAGTGTGTATGCAATGATTAAATTATTTGAAATCTAAGGTAACTGAAAAAAGGAGGCACAAAAGCCAGTCATATGCGCATCGTATTACATATCTACCTTGTGTACAATACAACATACACAACAAATTGTATGGATTTCATTCATAAAATGCATTTTGTATTCACACATTAATACTTTGGAAGGAAGATAGTTAGCACAGAAAAATGAGTCGCAAAATCCATGACATAATGCCTTACATACTCTGTGTGTGAGTACCTCTTATGTAACCTTTGTGCATGAATAACTTGTAATTGGGGTAAGATTGTGTGCATTTGTTTGTTCACAAAAATGTTATATTTTATATCATATTTGTGTAAAAACTTTGTTAATAACATCACCTATATATGAGAAATACACCCTCACTATCTTGGAATTAGCAGGTCCTCACATTCAAACAATCAATATGTTGACCGGAAAAAAATTATTATCACCATAAGGTTAAAATTTGAATCACAAAATCTAATAGTTTGATAGCATTTCTTTTAAAGAATAGTTTTGTACATAGAAAACACCTTTTTTGTGAGTACAAAACTTGTTCTACCAAGAATTCCAAAATATGTGCACAACATCCTTATTAAGCTAAAAATAAATATTTAATGCTTGCTGGCTTATAGTACAATGTATACGTTACCTGAGTTGTTTCTAAACGGACTACAGGCTTTGCAGTTTCCAGATCATATATTACACAATGCGATGAGCTGTATGCAGCTACCATTCTGTTGGGTTCATCCCTTACAAAGTCAACAGATGTTGGGCTACCATCTAAAAATAGATAAACATAACACATATATAGAATAACATCCTTCAACGAAAAAAAAATTTTTTTTACCTAATTGTTTTAACAAGCAAAAAAGCAATGTGTACTAAAAGTAGAGCAGGCATAAATCGTTTTTATGCATGTTACTGGAAAATACTAATTGTAAGTATTGACTAAAACTCACTACACAGTTATTACGTAGTGAGAAGATTGATTTAAGTGTTGAAACTCTCATACTTGGCAAAAATGTTAGAAATTCCATATATGCACTTGAGTGAACATGCTGAATACCTGACAACTTTTAATTGAGTCAAACGATGAAAAAATTAACCGAGATTTCTCACATGTTGCAACAGGTAGTTTAAGCTGAATACAATGCCATGAGTGGCGGTACCAATATTTCAAATTGGGGTGACTCTGGATGGCTTTCCATGTTGATAGAGAAATTCTATATTCTAAATTTCCAACCAGAAAATTCCCATTTCTCATTGGCACATCTAAATTTCTACAATATTCCAAGTTCTAAACACCCTGAAACTCACATTAGCAAGGGTCGAACTATTCAGGGAAACCATACCCCTCTCTAGTTTGGTATTATAAAGATAACTATAACAATTTGTAGGTGCACTTACCTTGTTCTGAAGTATATGTGGATAAATGAGGCACTTTGCTCTGAGGCGCCCAGAGTCGAACAGATCCATCGGCGGAGCATGAAAGGAGTTGAGATCGCTGGGCATGAATACTCAATCCCCACACTGCATCTGTATGGCCTTCTAGGCTTAGAGTGAGGACCCCAGGATCTACAAGAAGGCAATTACAACCCATTAAACATTTTTAAAATTTCCACTTATTCAATTTTTAAAACCAATATTTTTAGAGAAATTCATCTGAAAATTTTGTACAATATCTAATACCTACAGCAATTGTTTGCATAAGTGGGATATTTGGCAGTACACAACAATTAGTTTCTTGAAATGTAAAAAGAATAGATATACAGACCTGATTAATTTTTAATAATTAATAATAATTAACATTTTTTATTTTTAACAAAAGTAGCAATAAAAATGTAAGCCCATCATATTTTCTTTTTTAACTAATGGAGAACGAAAATTAATGTTTTCATAATTTCCTTTTTAGACTTCTGAACTTCTATGATTATCAGTCCTTTCATCCATAAATCTGTTGTATCTTATATAACTTTACGGAATCTATTCATGTTACTGAACTGAAGCACAAACACTTGGTTATTCGTCATAAATTTTAATAAACCTATGTCATATTCAATAAACTTTATTTTAAATAACCAAGTGTTTTTGCTTCAAATCAGTAATTTTCAACCATAAATTTCCAATGTAAGATTCCTACACCCCATTTGTAATATTCATGTACAGGTTGGTATGATGGTGAGCAATTGGAGTTTCCATTTCATACTTTGTGTGAACGAAACAAATCTAGTCCAACCACATATGTGAAAGCAAGGAGAGACCTAATTTGTCATTCAATATTCAACATAAGTTCCCAATTATAAGTCAGTAACTGTTTATACTGTTCACATTTCATAAGTGTAAAATAGCATGAGGCCTTTGTTTCTGTTTGATAGTGGCTGGTAAATAACCATAATACCAAATAAACTCTTGAACTAGATGCATCTGTCTAAGTATTCACAGCATTTTTTGAGTACCGAAATTATTTAAAACTTTGAAGCACGAGAAGGGGAATGAACGGGAGAGGAGGGAATGTCTCTTGGGAATGACAGATTATTCACCCAACATATAATCAGATAATCTACACTCTACTGTAGTTATTACTTTGTATTTAACAGAAGGTCTAACTGGTAGGAAAATAGACTTTATTCCAGGTCTAAACAAAACAAAGTATACCCTAGTGTACCAATGTCCAGTGTAAGATCCTCAACTCGTTTTTGGGCACTGGATGTTGGGAAAAACATAATTAGGAAAAATCAGCAAAAATACAATTTATTCACATGAGATAAGTAACAACATATTCAGAAGATAGCAGTGTATTCTAAACTTTTCTCATAGAAAACCAGAACCATTTGAGGGATAAAAATATTCTTAAGTCTCAATGTCCTTTGTCACCAGTCCTTTGTCTTTTCTCCTGAGGGAAGCATAAAATAGTTTTTATGAAAGTAAAAGATAGAACTTAATTGAGTTTTAGCAGAAATTGGAAAATTTTGTCCCTATATTGAATTATCTGTTTTGTTTTGTAACTCAATAGTATAATCTCATTCATGCCTTACAAATTCAAGCATGCTCTTTTTTATTGTTATTTCATATCCCTGAATTTCTGAAAGAAATAGAGGATACAAACAAGGCAACAATTGGTTGCACATGAAACATTTACAAGAGAAGCGGTTCACCTTGAGAACGCCATCAGCTTATCCGTGTGACAAGGAATGCTTTCTCATAAGCGGTTATATTTGGGTGCTAAAGCACTGATTATACCATCACAGTCAACATTACAATCAACCTGGAGGTTGGTTTGGTAGGTGGGGGTAGAGCTCACCCAGTACTAAGCTTAATGCCACATGAAATTCAAACCTCAGGGTAGTGGGGCCAGTTCCTTTCCCTGAACAGTCTGTGATTTCCCAGGATGACCTGGTACACAGCTCAGATGAAGCTGAGTGTGCCCAGAGATATCACCCAGAATCGAACCAGGGCCCTCCAGTTAGTAGCTCAATCCTCTATCCACTGGATTACCACACTCCTTACTAATATAAACAACAGTATTTGCACAATTCTAAAACATGTTTTTCTTCTTAAAAAAAATAAAGAGGATTATCTTGCAATCAAGAGCAAAGTTATTTGGCCCATGTTAAAGCAAAGAGCACCTCAACTTTTAGGCGTGATTTATTGCACAGCTATAGAAAAAAAGACATAAAAGTACTATAGAAACATGTTCTATACTTCATATGCCATACTTATTGATTGGATAATTTTAAATAGAGAACTTAAAAGTTATAGAGCTAGTTAAACATATGAACTACCTGCAAAAATAGACAGCAATTTCGTCTCACAATGAGTCATCTAAAGATGATATAGTTGAGGGTGGTACAGCTCCCTCCTTGATGAAATGAGTAACACAAGAAATCATGTCACAAAGGTTAAGGGACCAGAACTCTTCCCTCGTTTTCCCCTAGTTAAGTCTGCGAAATTTACAAACATTCTCCTTACCAAAGGCATCATATGGATCAATGTTAGCACTGGGCAAATTCCAACAGTGAATGGCTCCATCCAGTCCTCCACTGTAGCACTGTTTGCCGGATGGACCCATGGCCAAACAGAGAACAGGACCCGTGTGAGAACGGAACGTGTACAGTGGCTCAACATCCAAGGATGCTGACCTACAAGAGAGAAAAGAACAGACTTAAGTATATCAACACTTTTAGAATTAACTAAAAATTCATGAATGCTATGTTGTCAATATTCTACTATGCTACCACCATTAATCACAAAAAATAATGATGATACTTCTACAGTAAACATAGTGCTAAAAAGGTTCATTCCTAATAATCTAAACAATTCTTCATCATAAGCAGCATTTAATGCAAGAGCCAGATCTTTTTGTTTATGATTTTTTTCATATTGACAAAATTTCCTTTTTTCTATCAGCTCTTTAAAACCAATAAAAGAACTTGGTCAAACACATCAATCGCTGCCGCATTTTTCTTCCCTAATCTCATATTCAACCATGAAGATGAGTTCAAAATTAAATGCATATATGCTTTGTAAATAGAATTGTCATCAATCACTTAGCTTCTTTGACAATATCTTTGGTAGATTTTTTCTCAAATGTATGGGTACCCAATCTGCAGAGAGTATTTATAAAGGACTACATCAAGCCATATCCATATTTTTTCCCACAAAGGTAAAATCTTTCATTATTAATTAATATTGTATTTCCAACCCATGCATACCACCATTTTATTTCTTGTTACTCCAACTTTGTATTTATTTCTGATCTTGGCAATGGATCAATCATTGGATTTCATTGGATTCATTTCACCTTGAAAACTTGTATGCCTATTTGAATATGTACTTCTATGTCTATAGATTGAGATGATATTTCCAGAGGCCAATTTGAAAACAATTTCTACTGGGGCACATGGTGCAGTACAGGCCTTTGGCCAGGCATTACACCTGCACACTGATTGACTGAGGACTATTCCTATCAACTTATATGACACAACAGATGAGCAAGAGTCAGTATTTTAATAATTAGAGGCCATTTAAGTCAAGTAAAAATTCAAGAAAAGAATCACTTATTTTTTACTTTTAATTTTTACTAATTCATTTATTCTTCTATGAAACACTTAAGCATTATTGGTAAACGTTAAAAGGAAGATGGTGGAAAGAGAAATTATACATTTTCCTGCAATGGTCCTTTAGTAATTGGGAGTGCAAAATAGTTATAATGGAAGGCAGATTTTTTTAAACACCGTTAATTGGTTTATCGTATTTACTGATAGCAATAAAAAGTTACTAACTTTTTAGCAGGTATTGTTTTCTGTAGGTTCCATAATTTAAGGGTGTGATCCTCACTGGCAGTAATGAGAACAGGCTCCACTGGATGAAAAGCCAAAGCTCTCACACAATCAAAGTGACTCCTTAGCGTATACTTTGCATTCCATGTCTTCCTAAATGGTTCCTTCGTCGTTGCCAGCTGCTATAAAGATTAAAAAAAGTTAAGACAATAACATACCATTAAGTTACTTCCTTATGTAGAAAGACTACAGTTTTATATTATAAATTAAGAAAGATATGAATGGCGAATTTGAGGGGAAGTGGTGGTCTTGAGGCTTACAACATTTCTACTGTCATTTCATGAAACAACTGATTCCAGAAAAATATTCTATTCCACCCATTCCAAAATGGATTTGATTATACGGGTATGTTATTTACAGCTATCTTTAAACTATTTGGAATTAATACCAATTTAAATTTACAGACATTGGTTAGGATCCTAATTCAAAATTTTAATGCATCAATAGTGTGGTAAAGACTAGAATACAATTAGCTAAGGAGGCCTTCAATAAGAAAATGGAGATTGTTTCGTGGACCACTAGAAAAGGATTGGTGAAAAGAATGGTAAAATACTTGGTTAGAAGTGTGGCATCATTTAGGACAGAGACATGGACACTAAGAAAAGAAGAGAAAGAAAGATTAGAAGCATTTGAAATATGTCTTTGGAGGAGAATGGAAAAAATCAACTGCTTGGAAAGGCTGAGAAATGAGGAAGTACTGGAGAGTTGGCAAAGAAAAAAGATATTAATGCTTGTAGAAAACAGAGAGAGGAATTGGATAGGCCAGTAACTAAGATGTGAAGACTTACAGATAGATGCCCTAATGGAGAATGGTCAAAGCACCGCAAAAGAGGGGATTCAGAAAATGCAAGTTGGTAAACATCATCAAAGAGGGAGGGAAATATGGAAGAATGAAGAATGTAACAGAGGACTGGGAAGCAGGGAGAGTTACTACAGGAAGTGATGCAAAAAATTCAGCTGGTAAAAACATGAGAAAATGGCAATGAATTAATCTACAATGATTTTTTTGTGAATGCTATGAAGTCATGCTGAAAGATTTTCTTTTTTTACATTGAATAATCACATCTTTATCTATTCATTTATTTTGACCATATAATTGATATCAAGTAAAAGCATTTTCATTAAAAGCATACATATTATATTAATTAGAGTTGATACTTCCATAGTTTTCTAATTTCGTAAAGAATTGTGAATACTCTGTTTAGCTTTAGCTGAATTATGGCCATTTATCAATTGAAGTGTATGCACAAAAAATTTAATAAATTGAATTTTTATGTATGTATTTCATTATTTTATCACTATCATTGACTGTTATTTCAAGTTGATTTTCCCTTGTGGAGTTCTGAAAAAAGTGGGTACTCTTACAATAAGGTATATCTTAGATTCATACAAATACGGTAACTTTTAGTATGCTGAAATTAAAATGATTTTGCTACTTATAACTGTTACATTATCATAAATGTACAATCATAATTATTATTCAATTGTAAGTCAACTATTTTTAGAAGTGGAATTGATAACAAGTAGATGAAATCAAACCATCCCTTGCAAAAAAATAGTACTCCTTAGTTGAGAGGAAAAATACAAATTATGGGTTTGCTGATATTGAATTGGAGGAAAAATTCCCCTACCCAATAAAAAGATAATACTTCATGTGTCTCTCTCAGAAAATCCAGGTCTAGATTTTCTACCATCACAAAGAAGTAAAGTTAGAAAGTATTTCAAAGCAATCTATGCTGAATCTAAGAGTTACCAAGTATATTAAGTACTTACATCATACGTAGCTTCCGCTTCATTATTCACAGTCAACTGCGCCAGCTCTCCCAGCCCAAGGCTTGAGTCAAGGGCCTCCTCTCCACCACTGCCAGTGACAAGTTGCCTGCGGGCACCTGAGAGGGAAAGAGTAAGAAGTGATTATCAACTCAACACCATAATTGCCTTGCTCTTGAGCATTTATTTAACATTTCAAATCTCAATTCACTAAAAAGAATAACTTTTGGAATAAAAAATTTAATTCAGACGGATACTATATTTTTACTGATAATACCCTATTTTCAGGAGCAACAGTGAAATAATGACCATGAAATTAACATAATAACAATAACTACTGAAATACAATTAGAATGCTAAGAAAAATAACTTTCAAGATGTTATTGAAGCAACATAAGAAATATTTTAGATAGAATTCACTATAGTTACGGTAGTAATATGGAGCACTGAGGTAGTTATATAATTAGAGTTTTCCTTGAGAGTTGTAACTAAACACTGAAGCCCTTCTATGAATGTTACTTATTTTTATTGACATCAATGCAACCATCACAGAGAAAAGTAATCACCAAAACTAACCTGCTAAAGGTAGGTTTTGGATGATCTTTAACAATTACTATATACTACAAAAAAATTCTCTTGTTTACCCTAGATTGTTTCATAATTCAGTTCTTTTTACTTTCTTCATATTGTCTAAAAAGTCTATTCCCTTCCTTCCTCTACCCTGCTTACCAAATATTATCTCTTCTATTGCAGTCTTGAGCATCCCACTACCTCTCTTTATTTATTCCATTCACTTGAAATCTTTTGATTCCACTTAACTCCCCCTACCTACTTGGTTACTTCCTCTATCCTCACTCCCCATATAGCTTGTCCTTTTTCCACTTTATATACAGTTGCTAAACAGACAACAGTTGCTCCTCAGATGCCAAGAGAAGAATAACTTTAGTAATAAAGCATTTCAAACAAAGAAAAGTCTCCTAATAAATAACAATATTAGTATTGAGACTAAGAAGAAATTTTTTAAAAGTTTTGTATGGAGTGTACTAACGTATGGATGTGAGACATGGGCACCAAGAAAGAGTGAAACCACCAAACCTGAAGCTAAAGAAATGTGGTTTTGGAGGAGAGTAACAAGAACTAGGTGGTCCGATAGAAAAACTAATGAGCAAGTGTTAGATGAAGTACAAACGGAAAGAGAACTATTGAAAGGTATTACAACAAGGAAAATAAAAGCTCATCGGACACCTACTTTTGCATGACAAAATCATACAAAATATTTTGGAAGGAAAAATTATTGGAATAAAACTGAGGGGGCAACCTAGTGCTTCCTATTTAAAAGTTATGGTGACGGAAATGGAATATAGCTCAAATGACGAAATGAAGAGGATGACTGAAGACAGAGACAGTTGGAGGTCATGGCTGTGGCAACAAAGCTCTGAGCCTTTTAAATAAATAATAATAAAACTCTTCTCACCATTTCTAACATTTCCCCATTAGTTTTCCTCTTTTTCCAACTTACGTTCTCAATTCTTCTTCATTACCATATCTGAAAATCCTTTAACCTGCATTCATCCTTTTTTCTCAAATACTAGGTTTCAGATCTGCACAGCCCTATGCTCCATATTTGAGTCTTATCTTCTCTTTAAGTCATTGTTTAGTGCCTCTGTCATCAACTCCCTATAATTTATACTAACCAACATTTTCGTACGTGCTTGCAACATTGCCTATGTGCTTCCTCCTCAAGTAATAAAGGGAACCACAGAATTTAAATATATCTATTCAGATTTAATGCAACAAAGTGTGTATCCCTTAGTGTATGTGATATATACAACATAAGTTAGCCTTGTCACTATGTAATTTGCAAAGAAAATCTTTCCCAAAAATTTATTAAGAAAACAAGCTAGAATAGCTAAAGAATGGAATAGGATTGGGATGATAAAGAGGTCTCACAGAGGGCTGTGGAGTGACTACCTAAAGGAAGTACATAACTAATAAAATTCTTAGTAAGGATAATTGGTGATATATACATGTAGGCCAAAAGGTATGAAGTGGATAGCAAATGTTCAGCACCGAGGTTTATTTTTAATATTAGCTACATCATTTAAAACAATCACATCCAGCATGTAATGTATTCACTATTTTTTAGAGTTTATAACCTTAGTCAGCTAAATTAATATTTTAGGTTTCAAATTCAGTACAAAGGAAAGTGATTTCTCTTTCTAACCTCAAAAACCCATGTGATATTTTATGAAAATTCACTTATATTAACTTTGTATTGAACCTATTAAAGATTTAATTTTTTCTAGTTTGCTCAAGATACTATTCATACAAAATATTTCTAAATCCTGTTGACTCTTCTGACAGAAAAACAATTGTACATGCTATTCTTAAAGGATTATTGTTATTTTATGTAGAACCAAATATGCCTGTATCAATGACTCGTTTATGAAGAGTAAAAACAAAGGTTAGCACAATACCCGAGTTTTGACTTACACTTTGCAAAACAGGAATGGTTAAACACACTAATTAGTACGCCTTTACCTACTTCAGTATGAGAAATGTTGCCCAGTTGTGGGTGAGACATCTTATCATATTTTCTATGCTGCTGCAAGGTGATATTGCATTCATGACTCTATTTGGAGGTGATGATAAAGGCTGCACAGCCATTTTCCTTGTACCTAGTCACCTGAATTTATCCCCATGTTGGATGGTGTTGATGTTTATTTTAACGATAGTCCAATACCAAGTATGACACCACTAAGTATTCACAATACTACTTGTAACCAGCTGACGTGGTTAAGCCAACAAAATCTCTAGAATTGGGTAAATATTACAATAAAAGGTTTTGATTTATTCAGTCAAATAGCATTTTTTCATGATAATGACCACTCACTTAATGTTTTCTTTATTACCATAATCATGTCCTTTATATTTTTAATTTTATAGAGGGTTCACTGAAGTTTTTAATGCATCTTCAAAAATCACCCAACACATATTGGCCAACACACACTAATCCCACATATTTCTCAGCATTTATTGTGATATACTGAAAGAGTTCCAAAATCAAAAAGCTGACAAATAACGATAAAAAATAAACTTCTTTTTACAGTTAGTCTCTCCCTTCATGTCAAATTTCATATGTATAATATATTTTAAATTATCTTTAAAAGGTTTTACAGAGTTGCCCGTTATAAATTAGTAGATATGTAAAATAGATTTTAAAATTATAAAATCCTGAGATTCATGTGGTTTTTTTTTAGAAATATTTATATCTTCACCCTCCCAAACTTCGCAAAACAATTTCCTATGAGCAAATATGGTAGAGCAAATGTAAAATGCCTACAGGAAATGAACTCTACTCTCCTGTGCACACAATAATTTATAGAAAACCGTACTGTGGGTTGCCTGTAGTGTAGGAAACAGTCCCACTTATGCAATTTATTTTGGATGAGGTGAGTGAAAGAGATTTGAGTGGGATAACTGAATTAGGAATTCCTGTTTTCCACTAACTCTTTAAAAGTACAACTACTTCCTGTGCATTGTTCTTCATCAGACACCTTCAATTCCTTTTTTCCCCTCATGCAAGATACTTTTTTAAGTTTTATTTCTTGCCATCTGCAAGTGATAAAATTAATTGACTGACCCTATAGGGGTCCGTTTTTAGAGCAATGAGCTCTTAGACCTCTTTGTCAATTGTGCAGACCCATTTTACCAGCCTGCCACAAGCAAACAGGGGACAATAGCACTATGGTAATAGAAGCATGGAACATCACCCATTCAACTTTCATCTAGGCCCAGCATTTCCTAACTTTGATGATCTTGTGGGAACCCGTGTTTCAACATTGCTAGGCCATTTCTCTATGTGATACTATAAAGCTCATAAAACATAATGATGAATATGTATAATCTTTACTCAATAAAAGATGCCCCAAAACTGTTTAATTTTGGTACATTATTTTCAGCAGTATCCCTCTCCGATTAATACAAATTTTGTGCCCTTGGAAGAATGATTTTATTTGTGAAACAAAATTAAAGTTATACACAGTATGTAATGACATAGCATGGAACTATTTTGGGCATGAATGAGGCTCATTTCAGAGGGTTCATCATTTGATGCCATATCATTCATGAGGAGTTTTATGCACGAGGCGTGCATCATGCTATACATAAAAAAGGTAGTTGAAACATGCAAGTATGACTACTTTTGTTTATTGTTTTCAATGGATGTCTTCTCTGATTTAAAATTTGAATTTTCCATCTACAAAACACAAAAAATATAGACTTTTCAGATACATACCTATGAAAGGAAGCTATATAGATACAAATGCAGTCTTTAATAGTGTATTTCATTTAAACAACACGATTTCACATGTTACATCATGAATGGATCCAGTTAAGCAACACAAGTAAGCGATTTAAACTTTGTATTTTAATCCAACTAATTGAACTCCTAAATCCATCTATTTCAGAATTGATATTTAAATAATAAAAAATTATGAATTTTTATAGGAAGTATAGCTCTAATATATATTCATAGCTCAATGCTGAGAAAATTTTGTTGGTATTTCCTCAATACCAGCAGAATTGAGGGTATCAACGTAAGCAGAATCTAATACCCCATTCCTTATTTGTTTACATATTGAGTAGCCTATCACCCAATAAATGGACAACATTGATTACACTGTGAGCATAATGGAATTCATTTCTCCTTGGAAAGTTAGGTGAAACAACACTGCAATTTCCAAATAATTCCACAACCATGACATTATTGTGGTGAAACATCATTGATGGCCTATCATTGAGATCTCAGTTCATCAATGGGCTATTACTATCCCCTTTCCATAATGCTGGAAAATTAATTTTGAAAACCATATATTCCCCTTTAAAACACACCCGAACAAAAAACATACTTCATTGCTATTGATACATGGAGGGGCATGGTTGTTCATTGGGTAGAGCACTAAGCTACTAGCCGGAGGGCCCAGGTTCGACTCTGGGTGACACCTCTGGGAACCCTCCACTTCACCCAAGCTGTGTGATTTTCTGGGTACCAGGTCATCCTGGGAAATCTCAGGCTGCACAGGGAAAGGAACTGGCCCCACTACCCTGAGGTTTGAATTTCACATGCTATTGAGCTTAGTATTGGGTGAGCTCTACTCTCGGCTACCAAACTGACCTGTGGTTGACTACTGTGATTTTTTTATTGATATATGGACACCTTGTTTTATGAGTGATCTGGAATATTTAGGCAACCGACTAGTTTTCTGATGGTGTTATATGCTCGAAATAAACATGTAGATTTACAACGGAAATGGAGACCTGAGGGACTCACTTTTTTCTTTTCTTCATTTCTCATTCCATTGTGCATTTGCACAGCTAAACTCCAGGAGGGATGGTGTTAAACCTACTGGCTACACAGAACAAACACCATGAGGTTACTTCGCAATATATTTTATCTAAGTGATAACTATAATAATGGAATGAAATAGGAAGGAAAACATATACAAGTATTTAATTTCATTATGGATTTGTCATCTGCTACAAAATCATAAGTGGCAATCAGAGGTACTAATGATAAAAGAAGTAATTAAGCAAAATTCCATTGATTTTTCAGCCCATTGTTTTCATTTTCTTTCTTAATACATTGCTACACATTGGATACAGTACCAAAAAATGTGACCCTATTTTGCATAATGGTTTGAATTAAAAAGATGTATTGGTCTGAAAAATATTACAGATTTGCTATATTTAAAATGAAAATGTTAAGTTCTATTTATGTATATAAAAACCATTTTTGAGTGCATATATTTTTGATAAATATTTAAGGATATTGGTGGGTGCCCTCATAACCCCTTTTTAATTGCAGAGGTATGGTTAAAGATAGAAACTTCCAATTTTTAATATAGAACAAATTTCAGCTAGTCCTTGGATGAAATACATTTTTATTTATAAATGTAACCCATCCACCATGGGATTTTTCCTACACAATTGGATGAATGTAATTTTTGCACAACAGCATAGCAAAGTTCACATGTATACAATTTTACCCTTTGGGACCCATTTCAGTGAGACACCAAACTCTTCCCTTGTAAACTGGGTGGGGGAAACTCAAACCTCTGACTCATTGCCGACTCATCTTGCAGCATGAGTTCATGGTCAACCAAATATTATCGCAATAGTTTTACTAAAGAAATACTTTAGGCATTCTTAAAAAATATAATCTCATAACTGGATTTATAGTGTTTTGCTGAGCATCTGCAATTTTTAAATGAAACCTTACCATTAATACTAATGAAGTTCTGATAATTCCATAGCCAACATGATTTGACTATAGTAATACACTACACACATTAATATTAATAAAAATAATTTAAAAATTGATTTTCCAAAGCAAAACACAAATACTTCATTTCCAAGGTTATATTTTTGGAGAATGTAATAAATATTTCTTTAGCAAAACCACTGCAATAACACATAGTTGACTGAGGACTCACACTGAGAGGAAGGCTGACAATGGAGTTGGAAGGTAGAGTTTCCCCCTGCCCAGTTTCCAAGGGAATGGGTATGTGTCAAACTGAGATGGGTCTCCAAGAGAAGATATGTGCACCTGGGAGTTATATTATGTCGAAAATGCTCAGTGTAGGGGTGTATAGTGTCTCTCAAGAAGCCCAGGGCAATGGATACAATTCTACAAGAATTCCTCCAATGTGATAAGGTTAAATGATAATTCAATAATGTAAAACAAATATTTTGGTTTTGGATAACCTTAAATCATGGGAAGTTATTTATTAGGCCAAAATGACAATCACTTTTAGATTTAACTGAATAGTTATTTATTAAGGGCTAAAATACAAATGTGACTTTTTGTACCCTGATTGGCAGCGCCCCAACTGGTTTCTACCCTGAGGCATTTCAATTCACAGGAAGGCAGAAGATTTCAGTGAGGGAATAACTGGAGGATTAGTTTCATTTGTAGTGAAATTGGGGAGGGGGGGTGAATGAGTTTACTGAATGGGAAGATCTCTCTCTCCACTTTTCCAAATGCCTCAAACCATGTGTATGTTCGACCTTTTGTGGGTTGTAGTTGTTCTAAAGGATGTCTCTAGGCAGTGCGATTTGCCCCAGGTTGGGAGGTGATACATGAATGTGAAGTGTGTAATTGGCATAATATGTGTCTTTACTCAGATGACTAATTCACAAATTTCTGCCAATCAATAGACTTACCAGTCCCTAGACCTACATGCAACAAGTACTGTCACTATTCTCCACGCAGAATCCATATACCAATACCAGCTTCTCATCATAGTAATAATTTTATTTTGCTAATAGAACTGCATTGGCCGAAAAAGGTAGAAATAGTGTACACTATCAAGCATCCAGGGATGAGAATGGGATACCATTCAGTGATTTTGTTACTTTTTCCACTCTTGGTACGTATGAATTTGCTTCCTGCAAAAATAAGTCACTATTTATTTTTTCCTGCCTCATTTTGCTTGACTAGATAAGCATATAGTTAGGAATGAATCAAGAGGTATGACTCACAGGAATGTAACTGCAGGAAGCACTAGCAGCATGCACAATTTTGATGGATTTTGAAGATTATGATGTAGCATGGTTTATGGCAACAAATTAATGTCAGTTTTCTTCACAATGCAGTGAATTTCTGTGACAAATCATGTGTGACTATTCTCTCTTGTGACTAGGAATTGGATACTTGATGCCATGATACCGTGCACTTGATATAAATTATGTAATATATGGTATACACCTCAGACATGAAAAATGTCATGGTTGACAAAAATAATGTGGAATTGAGATAACAAAGACCGTCACAAGCTGATCATACCTACATGGTTTAGTCTACACTTTGTGTGATTTCATTTTCATTAATAAATAACTTGAAGAGCTTGCCTCAAGTATCAATTTATCTTGCTGGAAGCATGTAAAATTATTAATCAGGAATGTAGAATACTGAAAGATGATACCCATGAGTAATATGTATTTTTATAATGGTTTCAATCAAATTAAATGCAGCTGTAAAGTTTCGCCAAATCTAGAGATTTTGATTGCTAGTATATGGACGAAATAGCATTTCCTATTGAGTGGTATCAAGTAGTATTGTGATTACTTAGTTGTTTGGTGTTGTGTTTGGTTGTGATTGGTTGTGTTTATTACCCAACTTGGTTACTCTATAGCACTCCATGTGGCACACCCTTGGATCTTATGGTTCAAAATTGTTTGCCATTTTAGTAAACATTTTTATACAGTACCTATTATGGGATAATGTGCATTATCAGAAATGAAAGGAGATTGCATGGACAAAAATTATTTCCTCTTATTAACAACTTAATATGAAATGGTTTTGAAATCCATTTACTGTTTATATTTTCATTTATTTCCTCACTACTTACCTAGTTACATTTTTTTTACTATTTTGCAGAAGAGAGAACTATTTTTACTCGCATAGATTTTTTCTATCCGTGAGCATCGGAAGTCTTATCACGGTTGATTCAGTGGAAAAAAAGAGGTTCCAATGAACGACTGCTGGACTTTAAACATATTTTAATAAAGATAAAACTTTTTCAGGGAATATTTCAAAATTAACAGTGAGGTCAGACCACGAGCTTAATATATTTTTAGTTTACAGCAAAATCCCACTTCAGAACCTCTCACTTCCATACACTATACCACAGTAGTCAACGTGAGGGTTGGTTTGATAAGTGAGGGTAGACCTCACCTAATACTAAGCCCAATAGCATGTGAAATTCACACATGAGGGTAGGGGGGGCAGTTCCTTTCCCTGTGCTGCCTGTGATTTCCCAGGATGACCTGGAACCCAAAAAATTCCAACAGCTGGGGTAGAGCTGAAGGTGTCACCAGAGGTGTCACCAGAGGCATCACCTAGAATCAAACCTGGGTGCTTCAGTTAGTAGTCCAGCACTCTACCTACTGTACTACCACACCTACTCTCACTTCCATAGCTAAAATGTATTCTTTCATCAAGAAGTTCAAATATTAAAGAAAGAATTTATATAAAGAGAGTACTGGTATTAAAGAAAAAAATTATATAAAGAGCGTTCTGATATTAAAGAAAGAATTTATATAAAGAGCTGTTTTTACCTAAAACATTCCCTAAAAATCTGCTAGCATACAATGTTGTTTTATTCATTAGTTGCTTTCAACATTTTTAATACCATCAGTTGTAATGAAGTGATATTTGAGTTTAGTAGCATTCATCTCTTTATAAAACTTGACATACCATTTCAGTTACTTTGGCAATAACAATGGATTTCCCTGAAACAATGGATCCCCCTGATTACTAGAATCATTATTAGTAAACTCCAATAGACTTGGCCAAGGATATGAAATAACTTTCACTGAAACTGAATCTGTTTTATAGTCTTCCACAATGAGAATTTTATTGCAGCCTCGCTTTCATTTATGTTTTTAATTCATAGTTGTGATGGTGAAATGTGAGCAGAAAAAAAGGTTCACTCTGTTCAGCATTTCCCTTGAATTGTGTAAATAGAATAATTTCCAGTTATGCAGCTTTTGATATATTGGAGAAAAAGGTGAAAGAAATTAGTGAAAGGGAGTAAGTTTCCTGAAATAACTTATGTTCAGCCTTAATGGACTTCGCTAAATCCAAAAGGGAGTGGCATGAAGGTTATGTAGACATGTTTGACCAACTATTTTCTTTAAAATAATTCCAATAATTATATTAATGATATATAATATGTAGTACTTAGAAATAGCTTGTGAAGGATTGGAAAAGACAAACATTTGGTAAATCAACAAAATACCTGCAAGACAACTCATATTTAACAAATCCATAACAAAATGATAAGTCATGCTTCACATTAAACCTTACACCAAGGGAGGATATTCTTTCATGGATATTTACATCATATATACATGTAATTAATGCTCAATTTTTGAATCATTACAGACTAGTATTTAGCATCAATAAAACATTAACTACATGAAAGCATTCAGAGATGCAATTATTAATATATATTTACTTTTTTACAAAGTATATGGAATTTATACAAAGATAGTCATGCATTACATTGTTATTGATTTTTCAAAAATAGTTAATTGCTCCTTGAATTAAAGGCCATCTTCCATCATTTTAACCAAAGTAGTACCAGCATCAATTTTCACTTGAAAGAAATTCATTAAGAAATTCAAAGTAGACCTCTGATACTAATCAATTTCATTCAGTGAATCCAAAAACTGCCAAGCCTTTCATGATGAAAATGTTAGCCCATTAAAATCTACAAATAGTTTCCTGCCACAGTCACATGCATATATTTTAGCTTGGAATAGTTAAAATATGATTGTGATGAAATTCTAGGCTACGATATGGACCTACCAACCTAATGTTATCATTGAAATCATTAAACATAATGAGTGAGTAAGTAAGTAATATTTGCACTGCCCACTTTTCTGAACATTTTTGTTCACTCGACTACGTTCAGCACAGCAGAAATTGTGGGGAACCGCTGATGAGGCAGAAATGGAAAAGCTCTGGGACTAAAAATGGGAATACAATGAACGATGTTGATTATTTCACGTTCTGACATTCATCCTGAAGTCCAGTACCCAAGCACAGCTTACAAGTGGGCTATCTTATTATAAAACTATAGTTGTCAGCCATGTTTTAGGACAGCAAACAGAATACCCCTCCAACTAACAAAGAGGGCGTTTAGAATGCAGATTGGACATTAAGGGTTACACAATAAAAATATGGAAACAATGATACAAAAGACTACAGTACATTGAATTATTTGGCATGCAAAGGGGGGAGTTTGAAAATATTGACATATTAGCTAAATAAACAGTGGCATTTTATGATAACAAAGCCATTTTATGATAACAAAGCCATTTTATGATTACAATTACGAAGCCAGCTATTCCAAATGAAAAATTGAACCTAAAGAAAGCAAACAGACAGGTCATTCCATTTCCAGCAAAAGGATTGATTAGGAATCCTATACTAGAGGTTTATCCTATGTAATGGCAGAAAAAGCCAAGAAAGTGAAACAAGGACTGACTCTCTTTCCTTTCAGCAAATATCCTCTCTACCCTTCTTGTGCAGCAGCAGTGAGTCAATGGCTTTCCCCAAATATTCGGCTTCATCCCCATCACACCCTCCATTTAGTGTATCATGTTTGTCAAAGTGTGGACAGGTATGGAAGGGGGAGGGAAAAAACCTGGGAAGGGGAGGAGGAGATTTTGAGAAATTCATAGGTTATATATAGTTGCTGCCCTGTGAGACTTACTGTCATTAACCAACGAGCCATCGTAGTGGGGCAAGATTCGCACAACAGACCATCGACCTTTAGCCTTACAAATGACCTTTTTTCAAGAATGAGAAAAAGTTTGACAAACAATTGAAGAAAACCTTTTTACAGTTTCTTATACACAGCACAGTATATGTTTCAATAAGAATTGCTGCTGAAACCTCATAAGAGCACATTAAAAGTGTAATTTTTAGTGTGATTTTTTAAAACTCAGGACAGAAAGCCTATGTTTTCAATAGTTTATTCCAGGAATCACTGTTTCAGCTACACATACCATGAGTTACATAATCTTCTTGGATAAGCTATTTCATCATGAACCCCCTTTGACAATAGCTATCCAATTATTTTAATAGTAACTCTTTTTATTACAATATAATGCAGTTTTATATTCTTGCTAATATATTACATTGCCTTAGAAAAGGAAAGAATTTTTCTGAGGCTCAAATAAAAGCAGATGGTTGATTTTTCCATTAAAAAATATGACAAAAACATCCTTCGTATATTCAGGTAGATACAGTATTCCATTGTGATTTACTTTTGAGCAATGCAGTTCAAAACATTGCCACTTCTTAGTCTAGTTAAGAACCTGATTCATAATTTGTATTTTATCAATGCCCGGAAAAACTTATGAGCCCATGAATACAATATTAAAAACATAGATATGATTTGTAAGTATTATAAGCCAACTCAATTTACAATGTTTGAGGCACATTTTGTTTAGCTGTTTGGTTTCTTCATTCTTCCTTCAAAATGTTTGATCTGGCATCAGCCAGTTCAGCCCATAGGCTGGATCACTTAACAAGATTAATGCAATAACATAAGCTAACTTCAGAGCCACTTCACGAGACCATTAATTAGTCATTTTAAATGGCAAAAAAGCACCTAAGATGCTTTTTGAGTGTGAATTGAAATTCATCCATTTCATCATTCATCCATCCTACTTTCACACTTATCTCACTATTAAGGACTTTTTATATTTTTTTAGAATGAGTAAAACAGTTAAAGCAAAAGTCACCCAACTACCATTCATGGAGAGTGAGATGAAGGAGTAAAATGCTGTACCTCTTTGGCATATGGGCACAAGCCACTGGGTCATTTGATCATTCTCATATATACTATGAGCATATGGTTTCATGTGTTAATTTATAAAGTTTCTTCCAAAAAAAATCCTTAAAATTTTCCTTCCATTTCATTTTGAAAAGGTTACAATACTATTCCATTCCAGCCTTTTTGTTCCCTTACTAAAATGATTGATTTATTAAAATTATTTTTATAATTATGCATCTTTAACAAACATAATTTTACTTATACTTTACATCACAGGAAACTAAATTATCATACATAATAATTTTCATAAAATGCATACAGTTGTTACATGAGATCAAAGACAAAGGGTCTTGAATAGAATTAATGGGTATGCTAAACTAGATTTTTCACAATGAAAGCGTTTAATTAAAGTTAAATTTCAGCTATCTCTTTCCAATTGCTTTGTACGAAATATTCATGTTAATTGAAAATCATTTGTTCGAAAAAATTGTTGCTTTATAGCACAACGACTTGAATTTTTGTTATCTTATTAGTATTTTTTTGTTCCAATCCCTAAAAATTATGAGCAGCTGGAGAATTTTTTATCATTCCATTCCAAATGGTGTAGGGTCACTGGTGGCAATCACATTTATGGCTTTCATGACCTACAATTGAAGTGTTAAAAATGTAATGGTTAATGCATTTACAATGTGATAAATACAGTAAGAGATGAGGGGAAGCACATAAATATAAGAATGGAAAAATTATGGCACGACAGCATGCGAATGCTTGACAACCCTGTTTACATCAATTTTTTTTATCTACAACTAGTTCACCATTCCTGAAAATTTAATTTTTTTCGATTCTTATGGTTGGGGCTCTCAATTCTTTGAGTGTTTATTAGCTGCTAACATTATCTTCCCCCCCTGTTTCAACTGTGAAACCATTTTTATGCTTGAAGTTATAGCTCTGGAAATACAAAATAACTACAACAATAATGGATATTTTAACAAAAACAAAAAAGTAAGGAGTATAATATTGTCAGAAATAGGAAACAGGTTAATTCTCCTAAGTATCTTATTTGGAAAAAGGGCGAAAGTCCACTAATACCCTTATGGAGCAAAATGAGGGTAAGATTAGTCTAATTGTATAGAAGTTTTTAAAAAGTGCACAACCACCACCTTGGCTAATTAAAACTTTTACAAAGCCTTATATTTAAATTTTCTTAATCAGCTAAAATGATTGGGCTACACTTTAACAAATAGATTAACTAACAACATATAGACCAACTAACAGCAATGACTAACACAATATATTGTCTGAGGAAAGTTTTATTTTTCATTTTTAAAATTAACCCTACAATGCTAATGCCACCCCAACCCTTCAATACTTAGGGCAATAATCCAACCTTTGTAAATGGGGAAATGTGACAACACAACTTTCAATACCTTCAAATAACTTGGTATTGCTAAGCATTTAATTTCTCACCCCAATCTGTTGTGTCACCTTGGTTTCTTGAATCTCCAGAGACATACTCGGATTCTGTTAAAAGATGAAGCTCGTGAAGAACTTCATCAGCAGCTGCATCCACATCTTCTGAGAGTCCTTCCAGGAGGAGGGGGGAGGAAGTCAGCTGAGGGGAAAAAGCCAGATAATGATATTTTTTAATGCAAAATATTCATATCTGTAATTTGATCATGGTTTACTGACTCCCTCAAACACCTGTAATTTCATTGAAAGGCACTACACCTTATCAAATTTAGCTTTAGATTCTATATAACAATATTCTTCTACAGTTATTATAATTTCAATTAGCTTATGCATTAAATTAAATAAAACCAACATAATGATTACATTTGCATGGTGAGCACAAGAAATTTTGGAAAGTAGTCCTTAGCTTGGAGTGGGATATTAGCCCCATTTTCTGATGTGACTCAACACCTACTACAAACACGATGTTTCTTCATTAACTATATAGACGATGATGAGTTTTCTAAAGCAATACTCCAAATGAGAACAATCTGAGTGAGCAACTACATACACTGCTTTAACGGACACCTGAGCAATCTTATTTATATTTACTAAAGAACAATAAAAAAGACATCAGTGCTGTTTAATTCATCTTCAAAAATTATTTGAAAAAAATCAATAAAACTTCATTAATTAGCATAATGACGTGCATGAAGATATAGACAAAAGTAAGCTGCACCAATTGTTTGGGAGTAGGGGAGGCTGGTGACCTTGATTTGATAGGTCTGTAGGAATGGAGATGGTCATGATAGATTAGGTGCTGGGACTGCAAGCATCTCTGAAAGTCCATTTCACAGTGGATCATATGCCATTATGCATCAAAGCCAAAAGGCCTCATTCATACTTCTCTGATGATTATCTTATGGAAGGAAGAAGCAGAAGCTGGTGGATAGCACCAGTAAGACTAGTGTCCAATGTAACTTATACATTTTACAGAATTTTCAATTGCCCTCTGGCACCTTCCCCATCAACCACCAAGGATTATCAGCTTCCTACACTATATTAAATTGAAATAATATGCTAAAATAGGCACAATAACATTCTATTAACAATCATGGTCAGTAAAAAGTTACCAGTACATTTCAAGGGATTGTGAAAAATCGCTCCTGACAGAAAAAAAAGCATAATGTTTCACACAGTATAGACTTGGCAGCTTCTCCAATGATTATTTTTTTAATATAATAAAAATTATACCATCATCACACTGGGGTATGTAGTAAGATTTTGTCACGAAAAATTAAAAAAATGTCAATTGGTGGTATTAACCCTTTCGCTACTATTGTCGTGTATACACGACGGGGATTTTACTACGCAAAACACCTAATGTTGTGTGGGCACGACGGAACTTTTGCAATGCAAACGAACGAATGTCGTGTGGGCAC
>LYUA01001220.1:53358-66196 GCA_002093875.1 Calopteryx splendens | reverse complement strand
AGAATCTCCCGGAAAGCTCAGTGCACAGGAAGCATTTCTTCCAGGATTTCGCAGTCGCGAAAGGGTTAACAACAATGTTTTACATTAAAGACAATCTGAATCACAAAAAAATTATGTGAATTCAGGTATTAAGTAAATTGAACAGTAAATTTGAAATTTCACTGAACTAAATTCATAAGATTGAGAATTAGCACTGGTGATGACCATGGAAATCTTTATGATATATTTAATCATGTGATTTGGGCCTCAGTTGCATGACCTTGGTTTATTGGATAAAATTAGATCATGCAAATACTATGTACCTTTCCCTTCCTCTTTGCCTGTTTTACATGATCATCATCATCGTCATCATCTTCTTCCTCCTCTGCCTCATCATCTGGTGGCTCCTCGGGGTCACTCATCTCTTCGTCGTCCATATCCACATCAGTGTGAGCCAGGAATTCAAAGTTTGCCATGACTGCTGCCTCTGTGTCCAGGATCATTGCTTCAGCCAATGATGAAGGAGGAGCCTAAAGATGAAGGAGAGATGGAACAGTTACTTTCAATTTGTGAGCATTGGTGTAAGATTCACTCCAGTGAAATATTTAATCAACTTTGTGGTAAATGCAATTATTGTTGATAAGTGAAAGTGACATGTGTCACTTTGTGAAAATCTGGCAGTGATTAAATGAAACAAAGAGTTAATTGTCATACAACTTTTAACATCCGACCATGGTAAATGACCTGATTGACTATTGTGACTCTTGGTTCACTTGCACCATCTTGCATAAACAGAATAATTAGTGAGTGTGTTAAATGGTGATGTGCATGGACGTTTGATTGAAAAAAATGCCCTGGTACTGAATTCATCAAGGCAGGCTGTGTGGTCATTAGCATTCATTGCATGCGAGTGCTTTTGGTAGTAACACCTCTGTGAATGTGAGTACTGTCAGGAGGAGAGCAAGGAGATTGACAAGGCAAGCACCAAGAGCCTCAATGATCAGGCCCACAGCGGATGACGGTAATAGATGCACACCACAAGCAAACATGGATGAGCTGATTCATGCCATCTTTTGGGACTGGAACAGCATTGTTCACACAGAATTTTCAGAACAGCAACAATCTCTGATCGATAAGTGACAACTTTTCAGAACTCTGCACATGATTGCTGTGAGTCACCCAGGCATAAAGACTTCTTCACATTGACAATGCTCCTTAACACACATGCCAAAAATGCATTGCACCTCAACAAGTTTTGTGATTTTAGTGCACAGAGGGCATATATACCAGATTTCGCACCTTGCATCTTTATTCATTTCCTAATGCTGAAACAATACCCAAATGTACACCATTTCATCATCGATGTACAGGTGCAAGTAGATTTGCATCACTGGTGTCAGGAGAAGACCCCCAATTTCTTCGCCAACACAATGCAACAGCTTATTCGACATTGGCATGGGTGTGTTTCAACCTTATCAATGATAAATATTTTTTTCTTACTATTGTTTATTTTGAACATGATTTATCTCTCAAATTTTCTATTGAAGACTCCTTATATAAATGCATATTTTTATGAATAAACTACTCTTTCTTTTAAGCCTGAACGTGGAGATATTACATGGGCCTGCTTTTAAAACTATAGAAAGACATACATTTGCATACAAATGTTGATTTACAATGAATACCTATTCAACTTAAATTATAATTATCCTACCAGTGCAAAAGTCAACTTATAAATATTTTTAGACAGATGCTACAGTTTAATTTAATGAAGGTGATACGATGTATTGATATCAATATACATAACATCTCTTTATTTTCACAGGTTTTGAATACCCTAGGCTTAAATATGTTATTTGAATGAGCATTCACCTATTCTATTTCATTATTTCCAAGCCTATTTCACCATGGATAATTATCCGAAAATTTTGGTTGCAGCTCAGTTTTATTGCAACCAGTAGTGAAAAAGAAATGGAAGATGATCTAATTAAAAATAAACCAAAGGATATTTTCACCATTCTTCAATACATTACTAAATGGCTTCTTTACACTATACTTAGTTCATTAATTAAATCACAAATCAATCACAGATGATATTCCAATGGTGATTGAGGTCATGTTACCTCACCGACCCAATGTTATGTGAGTCCCAGCAAGTACTACAACCACCATGTTCTGGTTAGTCCTGCAGTGCAATCTATGATGCAAATTCTAAACAAAAAAATGCTTGCGACTTGGGCATGAAAGTGAAACATATACACAGACCCATAATGAACAATGCTCTAGGGTCTTATTGATTAACATCCTAAATTTAATTTAATTTTTTAATACATTATTATATTCAATCAGGATTCATAGCTTTTTTATGTTCCAATAGTTTTTTAAATAAATATTGAAGAGCATTGTGGAATGAAAATTTTACACTTTAAAAATGCATTGAAAAAGATGTACAGCAGATGCATATTTCAAGTGATGAACATTTTTGAAAAGAGGACCACCTTTTGGACATATTAAACGTTCACCCATTTCAAGTCCTGCATGTCCTGCATCTCTATGCATTTGGCTTCCTTTCATAACGGAATCCATTAAAATACACGATTCCATAAATTTACCTTACTTGTTTGCTTGAAATAATTATTTTTTATCATCATGTTAATTTTCCTTGGTGGTAGGCCTAACACAACCTGATCAACCACCTTTGAAACACTTTAGGTCAAAAACTTTAAGCAATGGGTTGATTAAAACCAAGTGCCTGAACTATGCAGACAAAATAGCTTGTTGATAGTTTTCAATGCAAAATGTGGAACAAACAGATCAATCAAAGGTAACAGGAAAGAGACAATAACTAGGCAAAAAATAGGGGTTGACCAATTTATTATATCTCTTGGCTCCAAACTTAACTATGAATCACTAAAGTTAAATTAAAGGATTTTTAAGTATTCTGATTCTGAGACTGATTTGAACGAATTACCACAAAATGGCTAAAGCTCATGTAAAGGAGCTGTAAAATTTTGTTCTTATTTGTTTCCACTGGTACCTTTCTTCTTGGGAATAATTTTAATACAAGGAAAATTAAAAGGTAACTGCCACATGCAACATAAAATATAAGTAATAATATGTGGTAAAGACTATTTGTTGAAATTTTATGGAATGGTGCTTAAGAAGGTGAGTTTTCAATGTTGCACATCTTTAATTATAATTAAAGCCAACAATAAGTATCCACAGATGCATAAGCCATCAAACATACCTTTTTTGCGGGTGTTCTCCTCCCTTGATTTTCACTGGCTCTCTTGTTTGAGGACTCATTGCCATTTACTGATGGAACAGGTGCATTGTTTAAATTTTCTTCGCTTTCAGCATTATTATTCAAACCAAGCAGAGACCGCACTCGGTTTGATCGAACATCTATTATTGTGTCAGTGTAACCTATTTCTTGCAGATACCTAAAAAAAGAAAATTACATTTTTACATTGACAAATTCCAAGGGAAATACACAGAATCGATGAATATTCATCATCAAACACAAAACCATGTTTATAAATGTTCCTGATGCTACATTACTGATTCTTACTAGATACAGATTGCTTCATTAAAAAAAACTTTACAAGATATCATGATTTGTCATCTCTAGGAATTATACCAAAAATTTCCCAAAAAAATAAATAAAAAATACGTGTCACAAATGGTATTTATGAAATTTTATTAATATTTTTGAAAATGGTAATTTAATCATCCTTGTTAAAAGTAACATGCATTGAAGAATTACTTCTAAGTTTCCTCCATTTCAATATGAGCCACCAATAATGGACAATACGAGCAAAAGCCTGTGAGATAGTCATGGTATCCATTGAATGAGGGAATAGTAAGACATATTGCTGCCCTTACAAGCATAATTGGAGTTACTGCTGATAATGTGTGTACAATAAAGGGACAAAAGCATTAATAATTGGTGAAAAATGGTACTTTTATATCTTATTAGGTAAATTTTGGAAGGTGCCTAAGGATGGAGTGGTGTCAAAATAAATATCTTGCCATAAATAAAAATAAAATCACCTTTGTTCATTTTCAAACTAAACTATCAACTCAAAATTCCCCTTTTGGTCTCATTTAGGACAATATAATATCATCCCAAACTACCAAGTTCATAGATCTACATATCAGCATTGATTTAAACTGTTCTGCCCACACAAAACTTCTTATTAAGACTTGCTGTACAGGAAGTGTTAAAGAAAAACTTGAAATGAATTGTGATGATCATTCATAGCTGTATTTGTCATAGGACCATTATACATTTGAATGTATATCATATGAATTTATAAATTTTATAAGCATTAAATGTATCTTAATGCACTCAATAACACATCTTTGAACTTTGACTTGCCTGCTGTCATTTTTATTATCAGTGAACAGAAACAAAACTATCATTTTTATAAGAGGTGGAAAGAAAGCTGGTAACTTGAAAGAAATTGAGTAATGACTTATTTATGGAGATGATGAAATATCATGAAGGGTAAGGAGGATGTTAGACAGTAGTAAAAAAACAAATGATTCAGTAATTCGTGAGAAAAAACATCATACTC
Organism: Calopteryx splendens; assembly: GCA_002093875.1. Classification (NCBI taxonomy): domain Eukaryota; kingdom Metazoa; phylum Arthropoda; class Insecta; order Odonata; family Calopterygidae; genus Calopteryx; species Calopteryx splendens. The sequence continues at coordinate 61,637 of LYUA01001220.1, read as the reverse complement.
AAATTAATAACTGAAGGCATGCAATGATTTTTTTTCTGGTTCAATTTTTTCCTCTCTATTTTCTTTACTCTTATAATGGCCAAGTATCAAAAATAGATACATGTAAACAGAAAATATACATGATTTAGACAATTTAATAATAACACAATAATTGCATTATTAAAACAATATTAGCATAAATCATTTGATTTAATTTTCCTAATGTGACTCCATGTCATTATGAAATCTATCATTTTTTAATCAATTTTAAAAACTTCAATGCCATCTCATTAACATTGGATGGGTAATTATAATAATCTTACGAATTCATATAGGATGATTGTAATTATAGGACCAGTAAGGGGTATGCAATAGTAGCCATACTTCGTGCAGTCCAGAAGCTACTGGAGATTGAATTTTTACCAGCTTTCCCCCAATCACCTGATGATGACGTATCGCGTTGAAACCTAGGTCGGAGATAGTGTTTTTAAATAGTGGAAAATTGTTTTTATTCATTCACCATGTTACAGTTCCATCACATCTCGCCTTAATCTTAAATTTTTATGACTAGAATGCAAATTAGCATTAGTGAAGTTACAGATTTTGCTAAGACAGAACATCTTAGAATAACTGTTGTTGTTATTGTTTCGATGCCATGAGATGGATGTTGAGGAGGAGCAACTTGTGGTGATTAAAGATGTATTATCATGCATCCAGTTGTGCAGCACCAAACACTGTGTAGCTAATTAGAGCATAGATTGTTGCCATAGAAGTTACCCGTGTCAACTTTTGCCACAGTTGCGACAATGGGCAAAAATCTATGCGCACTGTCATTTGTTCATCTTCCATTACACACAGTGCATGGGTTAACATTGACTTCTGTTTCCTTTCACTGCTGTTGTAAGCATGAAAATAGGTTATATAGGTGGTGAAAAAACACAACACAAAACCGGATATTGAAAAACATAGCATAGGCAGACCGCCTCCGTGGCAGCAGGGTAACATAGGCGTGGATTTGTGCTCTAATTAGGTAGTTTTTTCCACCACCTAGGGAATGGATGTGTGTTCATTCCTTACTTTGCTATACTGCGCCATCATAATTGGCCTATTGATATGAGGGCAATTGAATAATAAAAAAACATCTTGCTGTAAGGCCAATTTTCAGCTACCCTGACTGTGGAACTGATCTGGAAGGCTTACAGTAATGCAACAGTAAGTTGAACTACAATTTTTAACACTTTCAATCTGGCATGGGTCATCAGTGAGACACAATCGGTTTTGCTAAAAAGAGGCATGACCCACCAATGAGTCACAATGGTGAACTCTGCATGGTTTCGGGTTTCACCACGTTCGTCGGCTTGGTAGACAACAGGTTTCACCAGCATTCCAGCTGGCGTCTTCAGGTCATCGACCTGATCGATGACCTGAACCGATATTGATGACCTGAAGACACCAGCTGAAATGCTAGCGAAAATGTTGTCTACAAAGCCAACGAACGCGGTGAAACCCGAAACCATGCAGAGTTCTTCATACCCACGCCGAGGAAACCTGCGAACGAATATCAGTCATAATGGTATTGGTCTCCACAGTGGTGTGACTCACTGGTGGGTTACACCACTGGGGAAACCTTAAATTCATATGTAATATATGAGAGGAGCCATTGGTTTATGACAAAAATGATTTCCCGCCAGGTAAAAAATAAAATTTAAAATTATTAAACCACCACCCAACATATGATAAGTTTTGCACTTATGCCACCTCTACAGCAAGTAATGAAAATTTGTAGGCCACGTTGAACATGTAAATTGTCTATTATATTTTCGAAAGAGTAGGGAATCAGTGAAGGATGAAGAACATAAATGTTAAGCTCACAATAAGTCGGACAAATCATAACATCACAATCATTGACAAAATAATCTAAGATTGAAAAGTAATACCTCAGTTAATAGCAGATAAAAACTGTTGATGTGCCCGTTTTAAGACGGAGTTCATACTGTCATTTACCACACATGTGATTTTTTTCCTGCTACACAACAACACCCCAGGTGATTGCAGCAGTAATAATTCGGCAATTACTGGTTAAAAAACACGTTTCACAATTAACCCACCTCCATTTCTCACCAGATTTGCTTCTAATTCCAAAGATGAAGTTGTCACTGAAGGGTGCAAGATCCCACACAATTGAAGGAAGACCTTCTGAATAAAATTCTTGCACATAGCATTTCCAACACTATGAAGAAGTTGGTAACACATACTAACCAGTGAATTACATCTAATGGATTTTATTTTGAATACATAAACAGAAAAAATGGTCTTATTTTTTTAAAAACTTTTTATTACCTTATATTGGGAACTTTTGGATCACATTGTCTTTTATTAACTTACTAAGTATTTGTATATACAATGAGTGGGGACTCGGTTAAAACTTTACTTTAACTTTCACAAAATTGGCACTACTGAGCATTGAATACAGTTAAAAAAAGGAAAAGTGATGATCCAAAGGGCACCAGTTCCCCAGTAATACTTCCAGATATGCTATTAAGGGAACCTAATTACTCTAATCATGTGCATAATTATATTTTCTAAGGACTCTGGAGGAGCAGCAATTTGAAATTGTTCATGGATTAAAACAGGGTGTACACCAAAATGAAGATTAACAATTCCCATTTTTCCATTCAAAAAAACTTTTCACCACATATTTTATGGAACAATACTTTGGCTCCAGAGGAAATCTATGGAACCAGAAATACATTAGCCTTCAAATTACTAATCCTACACATGGAAGATGTTGTCCAAAAATACCTTACTGCTTTTGCTGTTGTCGAACCAAGGGCAACCAAAAGAATTATTTTTGAGCACACTAAGGTGTGAATTTAAATGCAATACCCCTACTACGCTGTCCACAATATATATATAAGTTAACTTTTATTAATCTCTCTATTGATTTTGGAATTGAATTTCATTTGACAAAACACCAGTGTTTTTTCATGCATTAACAAATCGATGTGTCAACTTAACTAACTCTGGTGGCTGGAGGTGTAAACATATGCACTTAATTGTAAAGTGACATAAGTTACAATATGGCATACTTATTATGCTCTTGGCAATGCCACAGAGGTACAACAGTGTCCCCCCAATCCCTCCAGTCAATTCCCAATTGTGGTACATACATTTCTGCAAAAAAATTGGCTATAATGTGATATCCCACATAATAAGAGTTACATAAATGAATTCCTGGTGCTAAAAGGAGAACTATTATCTTGTATTCAGAGGCAAAAAGGCTTTTGAAGGACAGCTGGCTCCTTCAACTAGCCAATTTCTTCCACAAAATGATCTACTACAAAAACAAGAATCAGAGCAGCATCAAAAGCTTCCACTTCTTTCAACCAATAAGTAACTTCCAACCACATGGCATCAACCATTTAAATCGAGACTTCAACTGTCAAGTTGTTGTTCAGAGAAAAAAACTGTCAGCGAATCATTTAGTCCTACTTTGATGATTGAAGATGGAACCTCATGACTGAAGTTACTTCCATTTCTACCGAATGCGAGAAAAAATATTATAATTAAAATGGTGCATTTCACACATAGTTTAATATCATAGGCATCAACAGAATAATGCCCAAGTAAGTATACTACTTCATCTGAAAATCCTACTGAGGATGCAGTGTTTTTTTATGAAAACGTATACATAGGGAAGAAGAATGATACAAGACTTCTACAAGAACTCTGGATTATATCTCAACAACTGCTTCTAGCTCACACACAAGAGCTCTAGGTTCTGACAATTAGCTAATCGCAGGCACCACCAAATATTATCAATAATTTCCCAAAACACTTTCCGATGCATTGACTTTTACCACTAAGCACAAGAAGTATTTTTTTTAATTGGTGAATGTCATAGCACCAACAAATCATAAACATTACAATGATACCAACCAGCCACAGTAATCAACCTGAAGGTTGGCTTGATAAGTGAGGGTGGAGCTCTGTTAATAAGCCCCAACAGTGTAGGGGGCCAATCCCTTTCCCTGTGCTGCCTGTGGTTTCCAAGAAAGATCTGGTTAACAAAAAATTAAAAGTTATAACACTTGGCTGTAGTTGAGGGTGACCGAAGGCATCACACAAAATTGAACCTGAGGCTTCTGGTTAGAACCGCTGCACTCTACTCCCACCACACCCCACAACAGTTATTAACAACAAAGTTAATTTCATTCCATATCATGAATGAAAAATATTTTTTTTCAAATAATGCCATAGTTCATCAAGAAAAACAAATTCTAATTCTCAAATTTTAATTTTGTCAGATTTGATCATTACATGACTCAACTGCATACAAATTCATCTATGATTGGTTGTGCTGAGTGGATTTAAAAGAAACCAATTAAGATTGGCATAAAAAAAGCCGTGGGCACATGAACATAAACGTTCCCATAGAAAATAAGTGGAACAATTCACACTATGAAGGAGAGAGGGGTTGGAGGAACTGGTCTTAGGTCATGTCACCAGAAACAAATGAGAGGTACTCAATAGGAAGTTGTTTCCATATATTATCTATTGTAAAAAGTAATATTATCCCAGGTAATTGTCTGGATTGTTATCAAAGAAAAATGTGATATTGAGACTAAATATGCAGTTTTATACATTATAATGTGAAAGAGACATTTATTTAAGAATTATTCATAACACCTTATTTCCAAAATGTAACAATTTAAACTTCAAGCACAACATTTAATCTTTAATGTTTTCCTCTCAGGTATTGAATGACGCTCGACACAGCCTAGCTCACTACCAACTCGCAGGTCTAGTGTCACTCGACACACGCAATATTCCATTATTTTAAGATTTTCCATTTTAGTTTTATTTGTATGTGCATGTATATACATTTTTTGATAATCTACAAATTGATTTTGCAATATGTGCAGAATATAAAATGTAATACATTTCACATTATCATATTTTATTTAGAGCGTCACCTACAAGAAATCTTGGTCGTGATGGGCCCCGCTGCTAATTGTTGAACCTATGTTGATCATATTCTCTATCCGTCAAATTGCCATAAAGTATTCCGAAAAATCGAGCTTATTTGTTTTATTGAATATTTTTCAATGTTATAGAATTATTTGTTGAACATTTTTCAACATTATTGATACAAATATCCTATATTGGGATGTTTGCCTCTCTTCAAGTTTGTATGCATTGTTTTAGTTTTTCTTTCTTCTACTCATTGTGTCCCCATTAAATGCCCAAAGGACTTGGGAAACACCCCATGGTCTTAAGTCCAATGAAGGAATAATCCCAACTTATACCTCATCATGGTGAGGGGGTGAATGTTCAGGCGGCCAAGTTAAGCAGGGACCAAGTAATCACCGGTATAAGCGATTCAACTTCTCCACATTTCGGGAAAAGGACAGGGTACTCTATTACCCTTGGGGTAAGAAATTGCCCTAAAGGCGGAGGAACCACTAATAAATGGTGTTCAACGGCATTAGAATATAGAAGTCAATGTAAAACGACTATATTAAGATCACTGATGATATCCCAACTAGTCATGCAGTCATGAATCACGGAAGCAATATACCACAAATTACTGATCATGGACATTGGAAACCAAGATCTGGCAGGTGAGGGACCTCGGTCAAGGCCTCTAGGGTCATCATCAAAAGAAAACCTTGTCCGATACACCAATGTGAGCTAAAAATAGGCACATAGAATGTCCACACTCTGTTAAGGTTGGCGAAATTGGACGAAGTCAAGAAAGAAATGAAGAAGTCAGATATAAATATCCTCGGCTTAAGCGAAATTAGATGGGCCGACAAAGGCAACTTCCTATCTGAAGACTTCAGAATGATTTATAGTGGTAGAGAAAAAACAGCTCAAGTGGTGTAGCCCTGTTTTAAAGAGATGACACGAGAAATAGAGTGCAAAATACATACCATGTAAATGACAGAATACTTATGATCTAATTAAGAGCTAAATCCTTGGATTTATATATCATGGAAGTATACTTCCTGACATCAAACAGCTCAGAGGAAGAAATAGAGTCCATGTACGAACAAATAGACCATACATTAAAAAGTGTGAAAAACACCACAAATATTATCGTTATGGGAGATTTAAATGCATCAGTTAGTATCTGTGTGGACCAGCATTGGGGAGGGAAATTCGGATTAGGTAACATGAATGAAAGAGGAGTAAAATTAATTGAATTTTGTAAACAAAATGATATGACTATCACAAACACACTTTTTGAAGTTCCTCCTCAAAGTACACTTAGAAAGATAGTAACTTAGAGTATTAACTTAGAGTACACTTAGAAAGCCCCCAGACACACCAAAAGGTGCCAAATTGACTATATTCTAATGAAACTCAAGTATAACACACAAGTCAAGGCGTGATATAGTTACTCTAGACTTCAGTGTGATAGTGATCATGTACCTGTAACAGCTAAGTGCAATATCAAGCCAAAGAAGCATATTAAAAAGTTAAACCAAAATAGATGGTGGATTGTAAAACTAAAACAAGAGGTGGTAGCCAAGAATTTCATGGTAAGAACAGATAGAATCCTAGAAGGTGGGTGGGAAGATGCGAAAAAATGCATCCATGAAGCAGCGGAAAATATTCTGGGGAGAAGGAAACTGGAACCAAGCAAACCCTGGATGACAGAAAAATACTAAGGTTGATTGAGGAACGTAATAGGCTCAAAGGACGAGATTTTGGAAGCAATAGAACCATCTAAAACTTAATAACAAACAAGAGCAGGGAAGAGAAGGAGAACTGGATGAGAGATAGATGTGCAAAATCAATGAAGTTTTAGTCAGTACCAACCTAAGCAAAGTGTACACCACCATCAAGGCTCTGCAGTACATACCGAAAAAAAAGCATCCTAAAAAACAAAGCCAGTAGCATATTTTTTGAAAACTAAGACCTAAGCTCCAGGTGGAAGGAATATATTGAAGACCTCTAATGAGGAGAGGGCATAGAAGATCCGGCAGAATACATAGAGAATGAAGAAATTTTTAAGGAGAACTTGCTAGAGCCCCCTATGAGTAGGTCAGAGTTTGATGCAGCACTGAAAATCCTCAAAGATAAAAAGACAGCAGGGGTTGATGGATGAATGATCTCTCACCTTTTGAGAGAAGAAGAAGACTCACTGTCTATCATCTCACATCTAGTATATCATGTTATCTCTTTCTATCATATATTTCTGAGCAAGCCATATGCGTATAGAAAGTGAGATATTTGATACAAAGAAAAAAAGGTTAGCATTCTTAAGAATGCTTGCAAACTTAGCTGAAACAGATGTTTTTTTATTACGTGATGAGTGCACACAATGTGATATGCTTGCTGTCCTGATTGATTCATGTCAATCCAGATTATTTTTAATACATTGTCACGTTTGGCCTTCACTATGTCAATACACTCCCCTGATTACACTGTGGGACCTGTTTCCATCACGGAGATGGTCATGTGTAGTTCTACTCCCAGTACTCCTTACCCTGTTGGCCATGGAAAAGTTTACTTGAGTTGATGAGGAAATTCTAAATGAAATAAGTGACTATGAGTTTTACTTTGGTAATGAAAAAAACCCTGGAAGTAGTACTAGTGACGGAGGTGGACTCTCCGATAATCAGGAGTCTACAGTGACTGAACCTGTTGCCCGTAAACCTACGAAATGGAAGAATCGCTTATTTCCTCAGAGGGAGCTGAAAAAAAGTGACCATGATAGTGACATCCAAGTTGCACAAGACAAACATAAGAAACGGCAAAAAATTGTTTATTCTAGTGAGTGTTGATGAGTGTGAAAGCGATGACGATGATATTCAGAGTGAAAAACTAACACAAATGTGGAATGATGTCAGTGTGAATTTCATTCACACTGACACCAACCCCCAAATTGATTTTCTTTCTCCACTGGAAAAGTGTGCGTTGGTCCACAAGTTCCTAGTGACTGCATGAAACCCATTGAATTTTTTCAGTTGTTTTTCACAGAAACCTGTATAGAAAGTATTGCCTATGAGACAAATATCTATGCACACAGTAAACTTCGAAATAGGATACTAGTTAACGATCAACTTGGAAAAATTGGACTGATGCTAACATGCAGGAAATTAATGAATTTCTCGGCGTAATTTTGAACATGGGCATTATTCATCATCCAAACATACAAGATATTATAATAGGTCACTAAAATTAGTCCCTCATTTACCATTTTTTTGGGCAATCTTCACCAGGGAACAGTTTTTGCAAATATTTTGGATGCTTCATTTGAAAAATGATAAAACTGGGATAAATGATTC
>LYUA01001220.1:41046-53349 GCA_002093875.1 Calopteryx splendens | reverse complement strand
TTTTGGATGCTTCATTTGAAAAATGATAAAACTGGGATAAATGATTCGAGAACCAGAAATGAGAAGGTCAGTTCGTTTTTGAATTATTTAGAAATGAAGTTCAGAGAGAGATTCTGTCCTGGACGTGAGATAGCCATTGATGAGTCCATTGTGGGTTTCAAGGGTAAGGTGAACATCATTACGTGCAACCCCAAAAAGCCCACCAAATGTATTTGTATAATTTGTATTTATGTCCTCACAGATTCCAGATGGGGCTACATTTATTCCTTTGTTCCTTATTTTGGTTCTGAAACATCTGACTCCCTTGCTAGGTCTGATCTTCCATTTAATAAAAAAAAGTTCTAGAACTGTATGGCAGATTGAAGCAGTATCTTCCTAAAGCTCAAGGATTTCATGTACTCACTGATAGGTTCTATTCAAGCACAACACTTGCTAAGGAGTTGCTAAAATATAAGTATCACTTGACAGGGACTCTGATGCCCAAAAGGAAAGACAACCCAGCCCTAATAAAAAATCCCAGGCTGAAAAAAGGAGGATTGGTGGCCTAGAGACAGGGATACATTGCTCCTGGCATGGAAGGACAAAAGAGAGGTTACCTTACTAAGCACATGGGACACTTCTGAAACAGAGGTGGTGGAAAGGAGGGTACAAGGTAGTGGTGAAATTCAGAGAGTAGTCTCATCTAGTGGTTGCGATCGGTATTGGCAGTGTCTAAAATGTCCTGCGCTACGTCAAGACAGAGTTGTTTCTGTTATTACATCATCACCTTGGGCAAAAGTTTCACAGCCACTCAGTGCATGTCCAATTTCTCCTGTAAAATTGCATATGTGGAATCTTTGCTGATCCCAAAATTTGATTTCCCATATTGTCAAATAACAATCATCAAATTTTGCACCTACTCAACAACAGCTCCACTATGAGTTGTTTTTGGCCTCCCAGAATGCCTGTCACTCACCATAGATGTGTGGCCATTTTTGAATCAGTGAACCACTCCTTTATTTAGATTTCATCCATAACGATGTCTCCAAATACCTATCAAATCATATGAATTGTTTTGGCTTGGGAAACACCCAAACTTCTGACAGAACTTGATGCAGCATCTCTGCTCAACTCGTTCTTTCATCTCGAGCAAACTGGAAATCTGACAAACACCTAGTACAGCACCTCACACAATGGCTACCAAACAGTATCTGATGCACACGGTGGTGGTGAGAAATTTTAGGTTTGCACATTTAGGCAATCCTCACTACTGTGGAAAATGGCACTGCCTTACTGTTATGACTTTGTGTACCATATTTTAAGGTTAATATTGAGGGAAAAAATTAGAGGTTGAACTATAAACGAGTATATACAGTATATGTAACCAAATGAGGGAGCAAAAAATATAAGAAACATGCTTGAGGAAGCCAATTTGTACATTAGATTCTTGAGAAAACATGCCAAAACACATTGTGCATATCAAAATTTATTACAGTACCACTGTTAATTTTATGTAGTTATATCAAATAAAATGCTGAATATTTCTAAGCTGATACAAAAAAGTACTAACATCAACACTCACTGACCTACGATGGCCACACCAACTACCTTAAAACAAAATTACTTACTTAATAAGCATCTGCAAAATGCTGACTATTCTGCATGATCCTTTATTAAACTGGTGAACAATGAAGGCCTGAATTGTACACATTATGGAAACCGACAATGTATTTGCTAAAAACAGTGTCTGTTGTCACTGCTTTCTATGGGTTTAGTACATAATTCACCCATTAATGTATAAGTATGACGCTCAAGACCATGGAGTTTAAATTATTAAACAATTAGTTTTATTCCAGTTACAAAACAATATAACCAATACCCACAGAGCAGTGAAGCCAATCTACAATAAATTAAAGTTCAAGGGTGATATTCCTTATTGGCTAGATAGTCCCTGAACTTTTCCAGCTGTTCTTTGCCAATTGTAAAAATACACCCATAATCCACACTTTTCCCATTGTTACTAATTGGTGGGCACCCTTTAAAATGGATATCTTTGTAGTAAAAGTTGCATAGCAGTTGCATGCACTACAGCAGAGCTATGAAGATGAGAACATATCAGGGGCATTTGGGCAGGAGGGGTCACTTGTTAAAAAAAGCAATGAATAACGGACACACCCTCACACAAATATCAGTTATCAAAATAAATTACCCTCGTCACAATGAATGGAAATTACTAATATAATATGAAAAGTATATGCATAAAAAAGAAAGTAGCAATTTTAAGAAAATATATTACTAGGAAAATGTTTGCACACATTTGCGCATATTTAGGCATTTACATTGTTGCGTGATACTATGCCATAATCTGGAATGGGTTCCAAATACTGCTTCCACCAAATTTTACTCATGTTTATTAACATCTAATTTCTAGATTGTGACTACACAATGCATTCTGTGCCAGGTTGGCACTGCAACCTTCAGCGCTAAATTGCACACACCGAGCACACAATACGCATCCTCAATAGTGGCCAACCAAAACAATGAACACGATAAACCAAGTCAAAAAGTAATAAATGACGACAGTGAAAGAATCCAACTTGAATAATATGTATTGCACAAGAGATTTGCAATGGAACTCAAAAATAATAAAACTTTATGTACTTTGAGTCTGGGAAGAATCAATATTTTCCTATAAATTATCATTCCAGTAGTGAGAAGAGAAAATATTCCATTCTTATATCAAATGTTAAGATCGTCAACAAATTAAGGATGTTTGTAAAAGAATGTATTGAATCCACTAAACCTCATGTGATATTTATGAGTGTACACTTGTCGGGTGATATAAAAGTAAAGAGTACATCTAGGAGTTCATCTGGTGACATTCACTATGACATGGTGAAATTCATGGCTTCTGATGGTCAAGTTTACAATGGCCCCACTCCAGAATATATCTGTATTGTAATATGTAAAGAAATATGCTATTTAATGAATGGTGCATAATTTTCACACATTTCATTCATACCGGCTTTTTTAGTCATTTCTCTCAATAGTTGAGTTTTTCAAAATATCCTTTTCAATCAATGTCACACTTTTTTGCCGTAACCATTTCACATGGAATATATTCAAATGCAAGAAAACTCTTATTACAATAAATATTGCAACAGAGGAAGTTCATAATACATAGTTGATAAAGCATAAGCTACATTATTATCTGATATGGTGAATTACATGATATGGTGATATGGGAACAGTAGGATTAAGAACATTGCTTAAAACTTACTGTCTAAGCAACTGCCTCCCTTGCCTCCAACTAACGCTTGTAAACGCAGTTTCTCCATCCATAGGTGCCTCAGGCCCTGGCTCTTCAAATATTGGAGGCTTCATATCTCCTTGCTGTAACTCTGTTCCATATTTCAGCTTGTGGAATTTTGCTCTATAAAATAATTATGAGTGCTTGAGAAACAAAATATCAAATAAAAGCTGATTTTCATTGCTAGTTGCAGATGTACTGCATTACCTTTCTTGTTTCAGGGCATATTCAAGCATTTTTATCCGCCTCACAAGGTCAATTTTCAGGTTTTCTTGACCTTTTCGCTCCCCTTGGAGGAATGCTATCCTGGCCTGTTAAGAAGTTGTGTATAAAGTAAATGTATAATTTCGTCCATTCAACAACTATGATACGTACAGGATAAATGGGAAATGTAATATGGAAAGTAATAAATCAAAGAATAGGCACCCTGACAAAATTTTGAGATAGTAATACATGGCACATATATAATAATATGAGAAGAACTACATTACATCACATATACCTAACTGTACTCTGTATTTATTAAGTCTGTAGCACATGTGTTAACTTCACAAACAGTTCAATACATACACCGTGAGCTACAGACAAAATTATGTCATAATAAAAAACAAATTCTTGGCATATTCTATTTTCAAATATATGCACTCTCCAAGTCATATGACACAGTTCTTGACCATAGGGGGTTCTTTAACTGATGGTTAGCCAAGAATACTTCTCCTTTATGCAAAATATGGATTTTTATTGAGTCTATAAATAAAAGATCTTGCACTTATTGAAACATTCTTACCGGTGATGAAATTAATCACCGGTTAGAATGTTAACTATAAACTCTATAGAATATCTTCAATCAAAGCCTTAAATCTTCATACCCATATTTTAACAATCACACTATATAATAGTTTATCACTGCTTTGAAGTTTTTCTTTGTTGTTTACATGGCACAATAATAGGAAACATTAAAAAATATATGCACTGCAGGATAGGCACTAAATATAAAAGTGATAAACAAGGAACAATAAAAGGAAAGTTTGGAAAAGCAAAAATACAATAAGGACATAACTACTATGAAGTCCTCACTTTTACAATTGAGTAGCATTAACTGTAAAAGTAGTAGTTTCGAAAATTTTACTACAGGTTAATAGCAGAAATTCAATGTAGTATTGGAATCAATGTTATGACAGCTCTCTTAGCCTTAATCAATGAAATATTATCGAAAACCAGGATTTAAAGTAGTGCATTTTGACGTCAAGTACCTATTGAAAACACTGGCAACTTAATGAAACACAAATATCAATTCAATGCTCTTTTACTATCAAACATACTTAAATCATAATTTCCCATGTTTAAGGAAATACAACATTTCCTTTATTTTCATATTCTAAACAACATTTGAGCAACAATTATTACATGCTTAAGTGAATTATGTTATTCAATTCACAAAGAAACTAGATAAACAAGGGCCTACACCAGCATTAAGCTCGGAAATATCTATAGCGTTTTCAAATTATAAAAGCAAATTAATACTCGAAATACGTCAGTATTCGGAACATCAATGATAAAATGCTATATCGAACCACAGTGAACACCGCTGCTATTACCATATACATATAAATTAATACATATTATAATTCTGTTTGAACCATGAAGATATCATTTTGAAATGGATGTTATTGGATGGATGTTTGACTCACGACCTACAGAAAGTAAAAATTAACTTTTACATTATATATTACATACGAAAGCATCTTAAATAAAGATTTACGGCACAATTTAGGGAGCACCGACCTAATTCTTTTGTGAACGGGGACAATGTCACACAATTATTCCTAATAAAGATAAATACTCATATGAAGTTCCTGGATAGGGCGCAATTCGGGTAATGTAAATGTGAAAATAATATCCCGCGAATATTACTCACTGCCTATAATTATGCAGTGAATGCATTATGAATAATAAATCTAAACCAAAGTTTGGCGAAGTGAATACAAATGGAAACTAGCAGGACGAAGACAACAGACATACTGATGCCAGACATTAGTTATTTAACAGTATACTTTAAGCAAAATAATCACACCTCGCAACTTTAAGCACTCAAAGGAAACTTAGTTGGGGATTCAGAAAGCTTAAAAGTCAATATTTACATGTAATTCTGCTCTTTCCACTTCCCATTGGGATCTCTCCATCTCGAACCTTGCCCACTCATGTTGTATGAAATGTAACACACCAGGTATTGAATACTGAGCTCTTTTGTTGTTTTCGTCGTTTTGCTTTCCTCCGACACTAATTACACCACTAGCTGGGCCCAATTGTCCGTCATGATTTTGTGATGGGGAACTATCTTCCATTGTAGGCCCACCGCACTGACTAGGTACCTTCATGACATGGCCGACATATCGCCACTAGAGCTTTAATTTAACACTAAAGTCAACATCTATTTGATTCAAATTTTCAAACCCTGATTTAATATATATTTATTCATTTCGTACAAATTATGATAAGAATTATAGCATAAGCTATTATCAATATAACTATTTGTCACGATAGTATAACACTTTTCTTGATTTCTTTATTTAGACGGAATTTGAAAGTTCTTTAGACATTTTACACGCCGCGAAGGTAGAAATTCAATTACCCGAGTATAAAAATTTTGAAAAACTTCAGATTAACATGATTGAAGTTATTCAATTTGATACGTGTATAACTTTCTTTAACTCATGCTTATTCCGCAACACCTAAAGAACATGAACCACTCCCTTTCTGTGGCTCCCGTACACATATTCGAGGTTAAAACGTAAAGTCGATAGTGAATTCTGGCGGTACAGTTGTGGAGAAAATGTGAAATACAGGAAATAATTTTGGGTAATTGCGTTTTCTCTTCCTAAAAATGTACTCCTTTGTTTTAGTTCCTCGGTTCATTTATCCGTAGAAAGAACCTACCCGGGAGTATTTTCATATTGCTTTTGGACTGAAGGTAATGAAGTTGGCTATTTTAATCTAGTATTGCTGCATATCGTGAATCAATAGTGTATGAAGTTCTCTCGTGTATACAACGTATATTTTAGTTAATTCAATCGTTACGGTCTGCTGTTATATTATGAAAATTATTATGAACCAAGAAACATACCCACACTAAACAACATAACTATACAACTATCCTATCAACAGATGGGTTACATGTACAACAAATATTTTTCAAAATTGTGGGCAATAGGTTTTGCGCTAAATAAAGTTGTGGCCTAATAAAGCTTTAAAATTGTCACATAATTATCTGTGGGTATGGGTAAATCGTTAATTTAAGCCTATCGCACGAAGTAACGCGTATGGCCCATTAGGAGCGTATCAAACGCCAGGAGAAACTGGTAATGATATAATATGTTATAAAAATGTGAAATAGCCTTGAGAATTCGATATTATGATGAATCTAAGCACTACGTTATTGATACCATTAAGGGAAAGCTTAAACTATTTTTAAAATCTTTGTAGAAGATGGTGATGGGTATTTTTTCCCAAGCTCTTTCCGCAAAAAAATATGGTACATGGGGACAGGAAAATTAGAACTTCGGCACGATGGGTTATGACGAGGACCGCACGTCTTAATTATCAAGTCGCCCTTCATCTTTCTATCAAATTTCCGTAAGCAGGGAATGATTTAGCGAAGCATAATTTCTTAAGTGTAAGGACAATACAATCAGCATCAATAAAAAAACGCCGAAAACAATATTTTATTTGTGAGCAATCGCTCTTTGTCAAGTCTAGTTCTACCAATCGCTGAAATTTGTTATTGGCCTCCCAAATCTATCACACATACCCGATTTACCCCGAATAAAGACGTTTATCTATCTACGTGTTAACGTTTTTCATAGGGTGGTTCCTGTCAAACTGTTGGTCCGTGATTGGCCTTTTAATTCGAAACATGTTTTTTAAGAGCAGTATAACATCAACACAATAGTAATATGCGAGTCCCAAAGTGGAGTATGAAAGGAATTTCAAATGGCATTATCTTCCCCACTATGATTATCTTAATTTCACTTCCTTAATTAATTCCATTTTATTACAGCTTATTATGTCATGAGCCTGGGACTGGTGGTGGATATCATGTGCACCTACAACATGTATGTTGTGTTTTTTGATATTTGAAATTGCATATATGCAATTTCAAATATCAAAAAACACAACTAACTATAGTTAAGTGAAACAATTTTTTAGATTATTTAATTCCTGGAAAAAATCAGAATATATATCAAGATGCATATTCCACAGAAAAAAAGGAAAGAGAAAACCTTTCACTGTTCCAATTTTATTGTTATTATTCTACTTAAAGCTAAAAGTATAATTTTTTTATATCACATTAATGAAAATTAAAATTATTAAGTAGGATAGCATTGCAAAAAATATTCTCTGGTATTAGAAGAAGAGACCAAGAAATTGAATAAGTAGAGGGGGTGGGTACCACCTAGGATGGTAATCACAAGTTACAACCCTGTGTGACGCCAACCCTAGCTATGCCGCTGAATCTATTTTCTGAAACTTATATTTTAATAAATAGTTTTTCTGAAAGTGATCTACATGGTCTTGAGCATAATATATTAATGTACATGGCAAATAAACAAAGAAATAACTTGGAAACAGCATTTATCCATTAATTTCAGCTGCAAAATCAAATATTCAAGGATGTGAGTTAGACATGGCACTGGTCCATCCAAATGTCCCATTACTGAATCTAGGATTAGGTTCATTCCAATTGAAGGGGTAGTGACCCATTCCCCCAAAGACTGATTATAACAGACTGCCCATACTCTGCGTATACATACTGCATATATGTACTCCATACAATTTCTGACTGCAATAAAAATCTTCTTCCTTGCATACTGGCAACAAATGATTTGTTAATTTCATTAACTCTTCTCAATGACATCAAATGTCTAAATTCTATGTCCTACAAACTACTCAATATTATAAAATCATTTTAATCTTTTAAATCCCTTATATTTAGTTTTTTCCTCAACTAAATGGTAAGAAGTATATAAGAGCCAAATAGTATGGACGGTCACAATGGCACCCTTATACTATTTGGCCTACTACACAGGGAATCTTGTGTCAGGGCTCTCACAAGAACATCTTGGGAAGATTGGTATCTTGTTTTAGCCTTTTCATGACAATGTTGAATGCTGCAACAATCTTGTGACAAAATTCCTTTTTACTTTAATTGCATTGGTTTAGTCTCTTCATAACTTTATCATTTCATTTTCAACAGTATAGTGGCAGTACTGTGGCAAAGTTCTAGCAATGATTGAAATGCTGTAGCAATTGATATTAAAGGCTTGGCAATGAATGTAATGTATTGTAAAATAGGATAGAAATAATGATATTTCAGAGAAGGATAAAAACATACATATGTGACATTAGTAAGGCCCCCTTCCTAATCTTAGGTCTCTTGTTTATTTAGTGGTTGCTGTTCTCTTATCAACTCTGGATGGTGGAGTAGCAAATGCCTTTCTACCAGGGGCTCCATTTTGCCTTGGCTCAACCATGGTCATTTATGAATATTTGTTATTAATTTTATAAACTGGTTATTTGAAACAGTACATATTTAAAATTATCATTGAGAGTAATCTGCTTGTGCAGGTCCTAAGTGTCCGTGCTTATCCTTCAGTTATCCCTGTAATTAACCCTTTTTTTAATTCCTCTGTACTCTCCATTCTTCAATATATATAGGTAATTCATTTTCACCCATCTCCTTCACTCTTCCCTCTATTGTGCCTTCTGTCACATCCTTTAGTATTCATTCCCTTCTTAGAGCATGGCTGGTCCAATTCTTTTTCAGTTTGTTATTAAACTAGAAGTGTCCTTTCCTCATTAACTCATTTCATTATATAACTCATTATTGTCCATTAAATATATAAGAATATCTCCAGTTGCCATTTGCAACACTTGAATTTTATTTAATAACCAGTAATGTCTTCAAAGAAATGGAAGATTGAAATTATTTTACACATGCAAAACTATGAATATTCTTGATTATTGTATTTTTTGTAATTTTGAAGATATATGAATTTCCCAATTTTTTCCTAACTTAAACTGAACTTAGGTAATCATGTGCTTTTATGCTCATGTTTTATTTATGCTAAGTTTTTATATCTGTAAGTAATAGTTTACTTATAAAGTTGTTATCTCATATAAATATTCTCAACCAGAAGTATTACTTGTTTCATCTTAATGCTCAAAAATAACTTTAGGTGAGGGTTTGATGCCCTACACTTGTTAATAAAGTGCTAATTTTATAATTTGTTTTTATAAAAAAAATATTTAATGGTACAGACTAATTTAGGAGATTGCATCTTGATATTTTCAGATGCCAGAAGTAAATTGAAAGGAAATCAAGGATTTTTGGATCTTTTTCCTACCTACCATTCTTTCCTTAGAATGATGAATTTTTTTTTAAGATATATTACGGAGACAGTACAATTATTTGAGATACAAGAGGTAAGGCTTGAGTTTGTGTATTTAAAGGCTTATTTTAAAATTACACATGAGCAAAGACCAATAAAAAATTAGTCTAAAGACATTCATGAAAAATTTAAGATTTAAATAATTTTTTCCTCATTTCCAAATAGAATGGCTATTTAGATATTATATGTCAATATGAAAAAAAACATCAGAAAGGTGTGGTATTGTAATGATAGTATTGAAAATGTATATTGAGTTTTTTATCAAGGTATGCACATATTAGTAAGCAACAGACTGATAAGTGTTACCACACAACCTAATTGGATGAAATGGAATCTACTAGAAATATATCAGGTATTGAGGATTTTTGGCCAGAAAAAATTATTTCAGGATAAAAGATAAGGAAACTTATATACGACTCATTTAAAATGAAATAGGCGTGGTTTTCCTGAGGACAGAGCACTTAGCTACTAACTGGAGACTCCAGTGTCGATTCCGAATGACACCTCTGGATACCCTCAACTTCGTTCAAGCTGTGTGATTTTTCGGGTACCAGATCATTCTGGGAAATCACAGGAACTGGCCCTCCTACCCTGATGTGTGATGTTTACATGCCATTGGCCTTAGTATTGGGAAGGCTTTACCCTCACTTATCAGACCAACTTTCATGTTGATTACTATGATTTTTAAATCAAGTAAAAATGTCATAAGTGGTTCTTCAACGGCAATACATTTAACATAATAAAAATTTTCATATGAGGTATTTTATTAACTATCCAATTATGATATTTTCTGTCTAAATACATTTATTTACACTTTCCAAATGTAATACTTTTAAGTATTTTAATTGTGTTACCAAAGGGAAGGTAACTTGATATGAGATCTTAACAGTAGAGATTTAAGGAAGTATAGAATAATTATTATTTTGAAATTTCTGCCATTCATGGTTATAAATCCCACCTGTTTCAAGGCTTAATTCTTGCAATTTGTGACCTTTAATTTAAATGCAAAATTAATATAATGATCCTGATAACACTGAGAGCCTTAAGCTCACAATCAGTAAAACTACCTACCTAGGTACTAGTATAACTCTAGTTAGTTAGTTAAGTATGTACCTATTGTTGAAATATTGGTGGCTAGTAGGTACACTATTAAACTTGTATACATTGTCATTTAATTGTTAAAGCACCAATGCCTTTCAGAACCAATATTATATTTCAGTTTGTAGTGGTCAAGGTTTGAGTAAATCATTTTATAAATTTTCAATTTGTCAGAAAATATTATGTAAAATATTAAAACTATGAATAATAAGTGAGTCTTGAAGCCCTCATACATTTAAAAAAATATAAGATTAAAATTATTTAAATTTGACCATGTGGCTTTTGGCCATAATATAGCTTGGGGACCAAGAAAGTATCCACATGAACACGTAAACCAAGTGTATGCAGTTATGAAAGAAGTTAGGATTCCTAAACCCTACCTAAATAATGAGAAAAATTTATTAATAAGTACCTATATCTTGGGGGCATAACTCGGTTGCAGTACGGCACTGAGTGAAGGGGAAAGTGCTACTGGTGGAA
This sequence comes from Calopteryx splendens, assembly GCA_002093875.1. NCBI lineage: Eukaryota > Metazoa > Arthropoda > Insecta > Odonata > Calopterygidae > Calopteryx > Calopteryx splendens. The sequence continues at coordinate 42,033 of LYUA01001220.1, read as the reverse complement.
GAAGCTTGTAGAAGGTAAAATGTCTCAGCCAGAATTGGTTAGGTGAAGTCCCAGTCACATTTACGTGCAATCCCTTTCAACTATAATTCTTCAAAATAGACTCACCAAAACCAAAAACTGGTTTCTGTAAATGGGCTTTTGAGTTTTCAACTGAGATGTAGCAAAGGGCATTCACACAAATTTAACGAAGCTTGGAGGAATGTTATTTGAACCAGAAATTTTATGGATTTTAATATTTTCCAATTTATTCATGAGATCATGCACAGATGATTAAATTTCTGGATGCCATAATGATATGAATGTATGATAGCTTACAGCTTAAACTTCAACATCATTGATTGACTTTTGTGTTAAGAAAAATGCTAAGCCAATGGATTAGCTATTACACCTTTAAGGTTTCTTCCGAATCATGTTGTTGGGAATAGAAAAACCTTCTAATGAAATTTAATATAGACATCCGATTATGAGTGAATATTGTTGTTTTTTTAGGCTAATGAAAAACTCGGGCCAACTTTAATTGAGTCACAATTTTGAAGCATTTTTCTTTATTTCATATAATTAATGTTTACATACTGTATGATTCCATTGCCTAGGTGTGGGACAGATGTTGTGCAAGGGAGAAGAAACAGTAGCTGAATGTTTGTCTATTGAATTCTCTGATGGCAGGAGGCATTTAGAAAAAAACATTCCTATTTGACTTTTGCATTCTCTTATTTGATATCCGATTCATAGTCTGAGATTTCACAAAATTCAGGGTTTTCTGAAGTGTTCCATTAAGATCCAATTTTTTTCTTTCAATGATGCTTCAATGGCATCTGTGTTTGGGTTAGAAGTGGCATGGATCGAAAATGTGTGCACGTACATTGAAGATCATAGGAGCTACCTATCTCCGGCCGGCCGGGTTAGCATGGTGGGCATGTGCTCACCTGCTAACCTAAGGGTCGCGGGTTCGAGTCCCGCCTCGGGCATGGATGTTTGTAATGTAAA
>LYUA01001219.1:209422-220214 GCA_002093875.1 Calopteryx splendens | reverse complement strand
CTTTTCTGCCGAGTACGTCGAACAGCGAGTAAAATAGCAACCTCCTACCTGTTCCATTTCCCAAGTATGTACTCCCGTTCTTCTTCGTGTATCTTAGCTAAGAAACTCGTCTCTTCTACTTTAGTGTGCCTTAAATGAGCTCATTATAGTTAAAAATACAGACCTGTCCTTTCCACGACTATTCGGGCGTGATGAATAATGAATGGGTATTTATGAATATGGAGGGTGTAATGTGTACTTAGAGACATACATTTGTTGTCATTTTTTATTCGTAGTCAACAGAGAAATGAAAATGTGCGTCTTACGGAATTGGTTGTGAGGTAAGAGAATGTTACATCCCGAGTAATGCGCGTTATAACTCTTATCAGTAGTATTAATTATGAGCTTTATGTACATCTCTCATAAACTCCTGACTTTCTGATAATGATCATTCTTCTTCATTGCAGATAATTATTCTTCTTGCATTTCGTGGTGTGGAAATCATTACAGTTTTACAGAGTTTTTGATCTGAATGCTTCTGTATAAAATTACATAAATTATCATCCCCAACTGTAGTTTTATAGGAGAAGAAATAGTATCTCCCACTAATACTACTAGTATCATTTTGTACTACCTACGCTAGTGGCGAGTAGGTAATCGCTCCCTTTTGCTAAGTGTGCACTCTTATCTCTGGCTTTGAGGCAAAGAGTACACTAGCATGCCCCTATAATGCATCGGGATCTACTGTGCTCCATTAAATGATATGCTTTTCTTAACTTATTCCATTTCTTGAATTCGTCCCTCCTAATTCTCTTGCTCAGAGCGCGCTCCTAAGATCAACCATGTTCCCACCTCTGTAGAATTCCTATGGAGTAAGAAATTCACTCGCGATAGGTGGGCTTTTGCTTTTTCCTTGCCGCCTTTGGTTTTTCAGGAAGGTCAGGTGCTCTAAAAATTACACTACCATATTTTTACTGAAGATGTTATAGGGAATTATCGATCGTTTATTTATTCAATTTTTAAGAAGTCTCAATATCATATCTCATAGTTTGTGATTTGTCAGGTATTCCTTTGAATAACTTTGTAGAACTCAAAAGTTTACGTTTTTACACTATCCTAGCACAAGTAAGGTATTAAAGATCGTAGAATTACAAGATATGTCTTCCTAATTTTGGGGAAAATTTTAAAATAGTTTTACTTTGTCTAATCAAAATCACAGTAATCTACCCGAAGATCGGTTTGGTAGGTGAGGGTGGAGCTCACCCAGTACTAAGCGAATTATTTATTCTCCACTTAAAATCCTACCAGGATTAAGGCAAAGAGCTTTTATATTTTAATTTTTTTAGCAAGAGGTAAGCCTTTATTTATTTGCTTGCTTTTTTGAGATATAATTCCCCGAAGCCACCATGAGTTATGTAGCCTTGAAAAAACAATCCGAGGGAAGCGGCTAAGGAGGTCGTAAAGTTCGAGCTCAGGGCAGTGTGTGAGGTAAGATTTTCGGAAAGGCTTAATTCAGTTAAAACGTGAGAAGAATGTCGCTCGTCGCCAATTTTTCAAGATTGCTGCCTTCTTTGAAAACGGAGATAAAGCGTGTGTGTGGAGAAGCTCTTTGAAAGAGAACTAGTCAGGCAGGAATCCCCGGTATTTTTTTTACATCAAAAGTACAACATGATATTTTATCGACGTTTTTATGTCTACTATCTTTCACTCGTTGAGGTTTATCTTTCCCGGAATTCAACGTATTTGCTTATTCCGCAAGCTTCCCTTCCTTCTCCTTCAGTCGTTCAGCCTATCCCTCATCGCCAGCCATTCACCTGGTGGATGTAAGAGTCAGCAAAGAAGTCACGAAGTGCTTTCGAATTTTTTGGATGGAGAAATAGTATTTCATGGGAAGTTAATTTGTGCATAGATCGCTGCGTACCTCAGATCCGATTAATCGAATTGACAAGACTGACCAGTTAGAAAGTTGAGGTTTTGAGTCCCCCGCCTCAGGCCTGCTTGTGTTTGATACGATGATATCCCGTGAATTTGATCGCTTTGTTCTCACTTTAGCCATGATGAGAACAACATTCTCTCAATTATTACAATAGATACTTTTACTACTTTTATCCCACGGTTTCTTTTAAAATACCTGGGCAAAGTATTGCGGAGCTATCCCTTTCGTGACGTTCTTTTCTATCGTTTATCAGTGAATATAATGTCATTTTATATTCGTAATGTTTCTTTATTAGGGTTTTCCTTCAGATATAACCTTCCTTATTCTTCTGCAAAACGACAACTACTTTCTATGGGAAGACTTCCTTTTGATTAGGCGACGTAGTTTTTGATAATCTGAGGAAGGACCGTTCATAACATAAACCACCCTCTTACTTCGTCGAATCGTACGCTCCGCCTGCCCTCTGTCATTCCACCCCACCCACTCCCCTGATCCCTTTTGGGAGCTCCAAGTTAATCCTTTAGTTATTATGTCTCTCAAGTGAGCAGGGAGAGGAGCAAGGAGGATAAATGAAGGCCTGGTGAAGGCGCTAATGCCCTCGCCCAAGGGGTCAAGGAAGTCCCAGGCGAGAACGGGATCGTCCCATCCCTCCTTCAGCCTCCTCCGGTCTCCATTCCCGAGAGCTGCAGTTCGATGTCCCCACCATGGCTTGCGGTCTCTTGCGTCTTGGCCGTATGCATCACCTCGCGGGCGCCTGTCATTCATCTCTTCCCGCCGGAGGCCTCTTTCTCCTCCATGCACATGCCCAAAGCCTTCCCTTCCCTCTCTTGGGGTTCTCTCCACCCTCCTTTCCTTCCACGATGGATCATATGGATTAATTATTACCTATTGGATGACCTAGGTTCATGCACTCTTTGGGTTGTGTGAAATATAAAAATTACGATGTCAATATTTGGTCTTTATAGATCAAATCTTTATAAATAATTTGAAGAAACCTATGTATCGAGAGTCAAAAATTATTGTTAATACACGTTTCGGGAGGTAATGACGGTATGATTTATTGGCGTAATTGAATATCGTCCTGGAAGTTTTGCACAGAAATGAATTTGAACTGGGTCACCTATCTGCATAAGCATTCATAATATAGATATTGAATGTTTAAATTCGCTATGGATCACCATGCCTGTTAAATATGGCACTACCAATTATCGTCTTCCCTTCGATATTTTTATAAAGAGACTCAATATTTAAAATAGAATATCGAACGGCCCTTTACGCAAAACAAGTTTGAATACTGCCACTCCTCTGCTTCTATTATCTTTCACCGTAATGATAGAACTTTTTCCCTCGTCGTCATTTTTATGTAAAATCTTAACTGGTAAGAGCCTCCCTTTTTATCAGCTATGTAGGAACTGATTTCGTTAGGAATAGCTGTTACTAAGTATTCTTGCGTACATTTACTTTCGATTTACAAGATTTGTGAAAGCGATTTTTTACTGCTGTTGTGCTGAACTGTGAACTGAAACTGTTTTCTGCTGAACTGTGAACTGAAATGTGCCAGTTACTTTGCCTAGTATTGCTTCGACTCTGAGTGAAAACCATTCTTAATAAATTTCTGTACGAGAAGCTAATGTATTTAAGAGAAAGTGGACCAGTGAATACTAGTGATCCATGTGCATTGTGACCATGGAGATAATAAATTTTACAAAACTCTGTGGAATATGTTTAGCTGTCCAAATGACTGGAATAAGAATAGTATTATACATTAGGATCTTCGTAAAAAAATAAAGAGGCTAGCCCTCAAATTTAATTTGGAATTAATATGTCTTTAATGTTATTTTTAGATCTTCGTTAATTGGCGTGCGTCCAATTCCTTGTCCCTTGTTCATGAAATGTCGATCATCTTATTCACGTTGATCATGTGTATGAAAATATATATGCCTTTATGTATGTCAAGATGTAATTTTTTTTATTTTCCTTGGGCTCTCTGCAAGCGCTTGGCCTCATTGTAGATTGAGCATTTCCCCTACGACACGGCTTCTTTTCTTAGAGGAAAGTTACCACCTATGGCGGAGGGCATTAAAATATCTGGTTCACACACGCAGTGAAGCCCGTGTAGCGCCTCGTGTCACCGCGATCCCGGAGGAGTGGGTGTGGGGAGCGTGGGGTAAGACGGTTGGTTGCTACGGGCGATTCGCTTTCTCAGGACTCTGCCCTCCCACTAATCCCAATCAGCTACCCAAATCTCCTTCTCACCCTCTGAACCCCCACCCTCTCTCTCTCCGTCCCTGTAACTGCACCATTTCGCACAAATGCCTCTTGCCCCATTTCCGTTCCTCTCGCTACCTTACCCAAGGCGTCGAAGCAAGCACCCAAAAAGGTGTTCGGGGGAAAAACGTGGGTTTGCGAGTGTTTGTCCACAGAACGTTACTGAGAGTGACTTATGATGACGAGAAGTCCGATTCCATTGGGCTTTTCAAGGTTTGTGATCGAATTTTTCATTCAATTTATGTTATTTTGAGCGAAATACCTTGACACATCCGGAGGTAATTCATCATGAACATATCAGATGTTACAAGTATTCACTGTGTTTTTAGGTCCGAAAACGAAACCTTTCCTATTCTACACCAACTTGTTTTGATATGCGTTGCATCCAGGCCGATAATGGATTCTTACATTAGGTAGATTCCGGATGGAGCTTTGTACGTAATTGTCCACGTGAATCCATTCTACGATGTCAAGCAAGTATAGGTAAATACTTTGTCGTCCTTTGTCCTGTATTTTGTCACTGTACGCTATCCTAGGAGATATTCGGTTATTTTGTTTATGTTGGAAAAATCCTGTACTCAACGGGCGGAAACCTTATGGTGTGTGAAGTAGATATACCGCTGAATGATTAACTGAAATATGGTGGTTGGCCTCTGTGAGGAAATGTGAAACTTAAAATAGTCAAATGTCTCAGTGTGAGATTTAAAACAAATTTATATCGCTCACACTCCAAGACGATGTTGATAAATTGGTGTTATATATTAGTAAATGCATGGAATTAAATTTTCGAGCACTTACTGTCAGGGAAACTCTTGGAACAAAGATAGTTCGTGAACCTAATACTATAAACTAACATACAATAATAAATATAAACACATTATTTTTGCTCGGTTATGTTTGGAATCGTGCCATAGACGATGTAAAGGTTTGGTCTAAATATCTCTGTTTGCATAATTGACCGCATCATCTGTTGAGGGAGATACTAGTGGACAGAGCCAAGACAGTTACAATAGGATCACATGAACCGTTGTTGATCTGACTTGTCTGTGGTGGAGGAGAGACTCAGTGAACCGATCAATTTCCACTGCCACAAACCAGATCCATCATATACACTTCCTCTTCCAAGACTTTGGTCAACACAGAACGTAAAAACTCAATGAGGGTCTACGACAGTCTTTCAGTATAAATTTTCCTTGGGCTTGTGGCCCACCCAACAGACTTGGCGAAAAAATGCTTCCTAACGTCAGAGGCTCGTTTTTCAATTTTCGCGGAAATAGTTGAAAAAATTGTAATCGTCCTATCTCAGCGAATATAATGTCTATTCACACATGCATTATATGTGACTTTTTGTAGAACGAGTATAATTCACAGCTAGCTGCATTACTTTCGCGGATCGTAAAGCACAGAGATACGAAAACTATCGGAAATGGAACAGCTACAATTGACAATATGTCATTTATATTAAATAAGTTACCTATTTAGGTTATACCGTGATAATAATGTTCCATGTTGCAGTGGTATAGAATGAATCAAGCAACTGTACGTAGATTGTTATGAAAGAATGTGTGGTTTTTGTACACACAATAAATTGGATTATGTAATGCAAAAATTTACGAAACTAATACGAACGTTGGACATATATAGGGGATAATTATCATATGAGCTACATATTTTGTATGTTAGAAAAAGAAACGCTTAAACTTCGTCGGGTATTCAGTCAGAGGAATTGGTTAAATTATTGGTTTTTGCGGAAGACAATTGTGTTTACTCTATGGCTTTAGTCAAGGCGGAACTTGTTCACATGATTAGGTCTGATACTTTGAAGCCCAAGTCTTTAAATACATAGTAGTGGGTGTTATTCGAATGCATTTAAAGGTTTTCGTTCGAAAAACTCACTCAAGGAGATATTGACTGACGCTGGCCGTGTTTACGAAGCATTCAAAACAACCGCCCGCACCAATTTAATTTCCACAGGCACTTGTCTTCACGTGTGTACACTCCCATCCATCCGTTTCCGTCTGGCGCAAAGCTGGAGGTGGTGTGATCGAGAGCCCTCGTGGAAAATATTTAATCGAGAAAAAATTGCTGTCTCACTCCCCATTACGTTGAGAAATTGCGAAATCAAATCATTCCCTTGCGGTTTTTCTATTCACATTTGCAAGCCATCTCGGCGCTGGTTTGAAAAGTGTCGTTGTTTGAGAGGCTGGAAAGCAAAAGTATGGCGTATTTATTTATCCCCGTCCGAAAATAACGAAACGTATATTTGTGCAGACAACATGAGAGGTTTGTCAGCTGGCCCATGCCAAGTCGGACGTCGCGCGATGTTTGCCGAAGAGAGGCGAGTGTTTACCGTCGGAGCAGAGGGCGCATCCTGCTCCAACCCCCTCTCATCCCCACCCCCACCGAAGCCTTTGCCTACTCTCATACCGGGCACTTTTTAAAAGACACCCCTCTGCAGTATTGCAACTCCGTACCCATTTCTGCGTTCGTTTTCAATTGATCAAAGTATTGTACTCGACCTCTCGTTTTATTTTATTATGCTGTAAACAAAACCATAAAATTTAGCAATAAAATGCGTGCATATGCGTCTTCCATGTTGCATGGAAAGAAGGGGTGAGGAAGAGGCTGGTTAGTGAAAGTTTCTCTGTCGCAAGGGTCGTAAGCGTGTTTTTATCTGAGCAAGTGGTCCGAGTGAAAAACGGAGATGAAAGCTCTTTACAAGGTCCAGTAATAGTAGTGTTAATTCTTTTTTAATTAATTTTTGAGCACCACATTCAATCATTAGTTCATGGTTTCGTAATTTACCAATTTTCTCGAGTTAATCTTAATGAGATGTCGGAAGTGGTCTACGCAAGTGTTGGTTGAACTTTATTTAATCGTTATTTCAAAACGTGCGGTGCTCCAGCATCTCCGAGGTCAAAGTCTCCTTCAAATAACAGCCTTTCTATTTAGTTTCTTTAATTATATGTTTAGCTCTATTTTCTCAGGAATGAAAAGGGAGTCCGTGCTACAAAAAGGAGCTCTTTAAGAATCCAAAATGATCTGCTTCGGTCTACTCCTCTCTCAGATTCATCCCTGTAATTGAGTTCTCACACTCTAATCTCAGAGAAAGGCTATCCGCCCGAGAAAAATGTAGTCATCAACTTGTTCTCTACGACTTGTATCCAAGCGGTTTTAAAAACTGTGATTATTAGTTTAATATTAGTGATAAAATATTGTAGTCGAGATTAAATAAATATAAGTACTTTTGGATCGTTTACTCTGCGATAATCAACTTGGTAATTCGATTGTCACATTCGAAATTCCTCATCAGCTTCCTTTTCCTTCCGTTCTCCTGCTGCACTCATTCGTTTATTTTAATTTATTTCATTCCTCATTTTTGGTAGTCCGAGAAAAATTAGGGAGAGAGGATGGCTGCATCAATCCTTCAGGACCTGTGGTGGCCTTATTTCTTGAAGTGGTAGTAGGATTGTTTAAATGATTGTTTAAGTATTGAAGATGAACTATTAGGTAAATTGAAATTTATTTCAGTTGGCATCATGCGTATAGTGCTACATGTTGCGATAATGTAAGGTTTTCCAAAATACCTGTTTTTATAAAGACGTGACTTCTAAAGTTCACAAGTGCTTTGTTTTATTTATCAGTATTTATCAGTACGTGACTTCTGCTGACAAACAAGAAGTCGCCGCTGACCACAAATAGTCTACCGGCTATATTTTTTAAATTACTACGATGGGAACTCTGATTTGATCTAAAATGCAGAAATTCTTGTATGAACTTGGTTATGAATGTTTTAGCACAGCATTGTGTATAAAATTGCAAGATGCTAGGATATACGTCTAGGGTAGGTGATTTTGAATTGTTCCTTCGCCTCACAATAGCGTTATTCTCTAGCAATTTCCATCGTAGGAGAGTCCCCGTCGTATTTCTGTTGGAGCGGGCGAGCTACAGAGTATTCCCGCTTGACCTCTTCTTCCTCTCCAGTTCACCTTTTCATTCCCGAACCATTAACCCATGCGAATAACCCGACTGCTCCTCCCGTTTTTTGCCATCATTAAAATTCGCAAAAGGGTCAGCGAAAAACCGACGTCGTTGATGAGCGAAAGGCTGGGTAATATTAATCTGGATGATTTCTTTTATGTGAGCGGTTGCTGTTTTTTTTCTCAAGCGGAGCGAGCGCAGGTGAAGGTGTGGGAGTTTGGTACTGGGAGGTGGGTTGAGAAAGTGAGGCGAAGTAATTGCATTAGCCAATCGGAGACTTCGAATCTTCTTACTTACTACTTAAGCTACTTACTCCCCCCCCCCCTTTTCTACACCACGTCTTCCCTCAGAGCCCTCTCCCCATTGTTTCCTTGTCCCAGTTTTCTCATTAAATGAACAGTAGCGTTGGTTCTTTATCGTTTAACATGTTCACGAATCTATGCAGTGATTCCTCTGCAATTGCGGCAGTTATGTTTCTGAATAATATCTGTGGAAAAAACACGGTTGGCAAGACGAGCGATAGACTGATAAGTAAGAGAATTGAAATAGAGTAGGTATGTCCTAAGGTCGGAGAATCGCCATTCCTCAAGCGTAATAAACTGTAAAGTGTGGATGTATCAGAAAAGAATGCGTGGTTTTGAACTTCTGTTATTTTAGAGCTTTTTTTCGTTACTGCGAGGATCAAATGTGTGGCTGACAGAGTCGTGGTAAACGATGGATCACTAGATTCCATTTAACTTTCGATATGATTGGCTTTTTTTTACAGTGCATATCATTCGCCATTTTAGGATCCACGTATCTGTTCAGTGCGCATCCGGTGCATCAATCAATCTAAGTGTTTCCGTGTAACAGTGATCAGCCAGTTTTTCATAAGTAAAAGGATTTCCAAAGTAGTTTATATGGGAAACGGGGTGGAGATCGTGGTGTTACCACTGAGTAAGCAAAGTAATTTAAACCTGAATAAATAATTGAGAAAGAAAAGACACTTGATCAAATATTTATGTAATTATTCGGTCGTACTTCCTGTTATCGGTCGAGCCGGAATGTTGTGCGGGGACTGGGAAAGCCGTTTGATCCCCCGATCCGAAGGAGCTCATCATGGAGAGAGGTGGGTGGGTGGAGGTGGATCTCACTCACTTGGGCCGTTGTCATTTCGCAAGGAGACACTCAAAAACGATCTCACGGACCCTGGGAGCGCTCTAGTTTTCCACCTTCCCATAAAAAATGTTCTGATCTCCCGCAATCTGTGCTCTCTTCTGTGAATCAGCTACGTAAGTTTAATTAGCAATTTTGGATATTCGGATGGGTTCCCATACTTCCCTTAAGTATCGTATCGTCTTAAAGTTCATTTAAACAAGGGTTTGAATGACATTCAAATTCCGTTGAATTATTCGGCCGAAACAGTAACTGAGAATTTATTTGGCTTTGTTTTATTTTCTTTATCGTCGAGAAGGAAAAGTATGCTCTATAAATTATTATATATGCTAGATCTTGGGAGGTTCCTCTAAATTACGAGTATGTATTGTGTGTCACTAAGTTCAATATATTATTGTCGAGCCAACCTGCGCGCATCAATTATTCCTTCCTAGCACCCCTATGTCCCTTACGACAATCTTGTCGAATTTTTCTTTTTAACTTTGGCTGGGTGAACTACATTTCTTAACTTTGTTGTGTCGGGCGGTGTGCTGTTACTATGCTCAAGGATATACTCATGTATTGACTTTGGCGCCTTGATATGAATTGCAGAATATTTTCATCGCTACTTTTAAATACTACCAAAGTTTTAACACCCTTTCATGTCGATATTCTAAACCAGATTTGTTATTCTATGCTTGAAGGTAAAATCTCTAAAGCGATGATATAAATCTTTTATTTAGAGATTTTATCAAATAAATTTTACTTCATAGCAAAAAAAGGATTTTCTCCATTGACGTAGTGTGACAGGAATTGCTCTTATTCCTTCACCTAATGACTGACTTCATTCAACGCTGAAATAATAGTGTACTTTTCCTTAACGAAGCCTAAATACCTATTTCAATTGTATCAACTTCGACCTTATAAAGCGCCAAAATTATAATGCTCTTGGTGGCCAATATACCTACGGGAAAGAAATTCTCAAAACAGGAAAATTTTCATAACCACTTTGATTGACCCAGCACGACATCATTTCCCTTCACGTTTTTCAGCCGCAATGGATTCCAGATCGAAAGAAGGTTTTGAAATGGTGAAAGGGAAAGGGGGGTAAGAGGAAGGAGTTATTGGGTAATGAGGTGGGGGTCAATGTTTCTCGTCGCCTTTCTCTGTATGGTGCCATTTCTCAGGTCGGGTTGTCTTCACTCCTTATGTCACCTGCAACAATTTAGCTACTTGAGCAAATTGTTTATTCAAACAAAGTGTGAAGAGTTAAGGCACAAGTTTACTATAATTTCAAATTATTTTTACCCGCCGGTATTACTAGCGTGCATCGCCGGAATACCTAAAAATTTAAATTCGCTGTGTTTGATATATAGCGAAATGTTATAGTTGGATGTTCGAAATATATGGCTGTATTTGGTAGGTAGTTTAATTTTCTTAAACTATCATACGTGGCGTGGCTTTCAAATGCTGTCAGTTGATTTCACAGTTTTA
>LYUA01001219.1:196112-208252 GCA_002093875.1 Calopteryx splendens | reverse complement strand
GCAAGACTCGGCATCGCAGCGAACAACAACCCCGTTGAAAGCGTTGAGCGGGACTGTGCTTTGCTGGAAAAGAGTGGCTTGGCGGTTGGGAGAAACGTGTGTGACGCAAGCAGATGTCTAACCTGTTCCCTCTAACGTCTTCCAGGTCAGCTCATTCATTAGAGACCCGACGCTAATCCCGCAGTTTCACCCACGTGATGCTCGTAAAATTCGAGAAACGCTTTTAAACTTGTGTTTGAGCATCCAGCAAGTGTTGCTTCGTATACACGGCAGTGAGCATATGAAGTCATAAACCTCTGGATTTCCCCTACTCCTTTGCACAATTGTTATTTTCGTATTCTTTTAAGAGCCTTATCCAGATAATATTCACAGAATAAAGCATATTTAAGGACAATTCGTAAGGCTTTATTTGGAGAAAATGTTGTAATATTTTATTCCGTTAATATCCCTTGCCCTCCTCGTTCCAGAAAGTTGAACAATTAGGTTCTACCTTTATTAATTTTTGCTGAAATCAACGGTACTATGTCTTATTAGATTGTGGTATCAGTTTATAATATTGTGTATTAATCAACTAGATTATAAAGGTTGATCATTGGTGAGGAATTGTGGTTTTTGGGAGTTTGAACGATATATTTGAGGTCCAATGACGCTCGTTTGTGAGAGCACAATTGGATTATTTTCCGTGAGCACTTGTTCCTATTATTATTAAGCTCATGACGGCTATGTTAGACCAAATTTATTACTTTTAATCAAACTCGGTACTGCGAAACTCAGTGGTATTCCATTTTCACTAGGATTTATTGTACCTATGCAAACATTTACATGCACCACAAATTCACCATGAATATGTGGATTATGTAAAGGTTTACGTACAGTAAACCCTTATATCATTTTCAAGTTTTAAATCCGAAGTCATAGAGTAAATTCGCAACTCATTATTACTTTTCGAAACAAAATATTATATAAGGGTATTGGTACTTATCTATTTAATATATGAAAAATTTTCCTGTATTAGATAAATATTGAGGGAAGTGAACTTTTATCCTTTGTGCGTAGGCATACGTACGTGGTCGGCTTTGATATTATGGATAATGTCGCGCTTTAATCCGCTACCGTGTTTCTCAATTTCTGAAACTGCAGTTTTGATGCAGCTCAAGTATCACTTAGTGAAATTAATTGGCCTCATGAAGATACTACATTGGTTGGAATTGTCTTCCTTATTAATCTTAAGTACATCTACATGACAGCGCAAAAGCTATGCCGGAGGAGGAATTCTTTTAAGGAAACGGGTAGTCTGGTATCTTTGCCATCTGATTCAGAACTCATAATAGGCTGTAGCAGTAGACAACAAATGGCAATTTATGTTTAGCGCCTACACCCTGGAACCATACTTCTTTAAATTGTGAACCATGTAGGTGCGCAGTCCGTAATGAATTGGCAGATTGATCTGATACTTTGAAGTCAAAGTGGGCCAACAACTTTTCGTGTGGCCTCTTTGCTGGTCAGTTTAAGTACCTGTTACATTTTTAAATGTCACGTTAATCGGCCCAGTGATTCAATCTGGCCATGAGCATTGAAAAGTTTGCGCACAGTGAACCGTCGATAGCCATGGCATTGTTGCGCAGGAATCAGTTTCATGATCACCGAAGTTGAATGTATGTGGCCTGAGCCATGCTTTCTTTCGGTATGAATTTTCAGTCTGAAAACCGGTTGCTATCAGAACTCGTGGAACAAGTTATCGATCTCACTTTGACAATACCACTGCGGTGGTCAGAATCCTACAGAAATTTCATCCATCGCAGATTTTTGCTGAAATATTTAATTCGTACACTTGGCCATTTTTCTCTGCTTTTCTCTGTGGAAATTTGACACATTTACGGAAGATTAATTACTTCCGTAATGAGCAAAAATATTCATGTCTAATACTGTCTAACTTACGGCATGAAGGTTGGCAGAACATAAGCGGAAATGAAGGATGGGTTTTTGTAGTACGGGTTGTTGAGATGTTAGTGTCATGTGTCCATCAGAAACCTACTCTAACCGGTAGATACCACTAAAGCTGTCAAGCTTATCGTGTAATATGTGATTTCGAGTTTCTATGGACCTATGGTCGGCTTTTCCCCCATTAATTATTGCAATTACCTACTCCTCTGAATGTACTTAGCTCATCAGTAGAGATACGCTGGTTACCAAAAAAATATATTAGATCGAAAGTTGTCTTTCACAGGCAAGGAAGGATAGCTGCGAGTGAAATTTCCCTTTCGTGCTGAATTCGCGTGGCGCCTTTTCCTCTGAAGTCAGCCGATTTCTTTTCCGCACAGTGAGATTCAAATCGACCCAATTAAGGAGTAGTCAGGTGGAGACGAAGGTCGCTGGTCTCCTACATATCTTATTTAAATTCTGTATGCTATGCTAAAAAAATTATCTAGTGCCCAATGTTACGCAAACCTTTTAGTGATCTCTTTCTTCAGTTAGAAGCTCTGATAAGTTGTTGGCGAATATTTATTTTATCTCATTTTGATGGTCTTGTAGTAGCCTCATGAGCGATGAAATTGTATGAAATTACTATTGTAACCTTTTATAGCCAAGGTTGCATTTCATTAGCGCGAGCAGTGGTCCATATTTTTGATGTGTTTCACCTTTTCATAAGTTAAAAATGCTTCGCCGGTGTTTTTTAACTCTCCGTCTAGGTGTCTGTTGTGGGCAGGTCGTCTTATATTCAGTCGAGTAAAAGTCAGTAAGAGTCATATTTAACACTTCTGAAATTTGCATTATGCATCGCTGGGGTGCCTTTCGATTGGTTCCGTTTTGTCAAATGCCTCGGTTAGTATCCATTTATTCACTCGGTGTGGTTATTTTGGTCCTTGGCGACGAACGTCTTTGATGATCGAACAATATTGCATGCTTTATGGACTGCTCAAAATTCATAAGGGGACCTCTTTGTGACTGAATAAAAAATGCGACCTTGGTGTAGGGGATAAGACGTTGAGGCAGTACAATCCCGAAGACATGCATGGAAATGAACATTGTTTGGCACTCTTTGTTTAACCCTTATCTCCTCTTAACTCTCATCCTGACAATTCCGTACTTGACCTTTTTATGAAAATTTCCTCTTCCTGCATCATGAAATATGTATTTCCTTTAAAAGAAACAGATAAATTATTAAGTATTTGGTTTCATAATCAATTTAGCATCGTAAGACTTGACCTCAGTTTGATTCCATTCTGAAATGGAAAGGTCAGAGATATTATCAGAAATCTAAGAATTTCATCTTGATTAAAGGTTACTCTAGTGCAATGATCAATAAAATGTGCAGAGTTTATTAATGCCATTGTGTTACGCTAACAATCGTGAAAGACGTCTACAGTAAAATGACATAACCCAAAGACTAATTTTTAAAATCTGCGAATGCAGTACGTACTTTCATTTCCAAAGCGTCCCTGTTGAAATTTCCGCCCGAACCTTTTCAAGGCATCCCAAGGACCTTAATTTTGCTATTTACACTGCTGGAAAATAGCATCCTCACCGTAGAAGAATATGCAAGTTATTTTGTAGTTTTTCTCGTCGAAAGTCCATTGTGATTATGAAAATTAGTTTATCTGTTCATCAGTAGTTTCAGATATATACGAGAATAAAGTCCTCTTAATAATCTTCAGGAAACTGGAAAAGGAAAAAAACTTCTGGTTTTCGGAAACTGCAGGTACCTACCTTCTGCAGCTGCGCTTAAGATTTTCCACGTGCGGTTGGTTATGTATGCATATAAGATTCAGCATCTCGGGAGATAAACCACGGCTTCACAAGTTATCCCAAAAACATGATTGACGTTGTTGACACTGGTTCTTGGGTCATGGGGCACTGGTTCTGGGTATACATACGTCAGGGTCCCCGTTGTTTTTGTTAATGTCCTTACATAATGGAGTGTCAGTTTCTGTAACATTAAAAATCTTTTCTTGCTCTTTTACTTCAAGGCTATATTTTACTTATTTAACATATTTTGGCATATCACAAACTTAGCTGGGAAACCTCCAGGCCAATTTTCTTTTTTAGAAAGACGATGTTCTCCTTTTCTAATGGAAAGGCGTGCGGGGTTGACTCTCAAACTCAGCATCTCCGGGTCTTTGAAAAAGGGCCAATGACTTGGTCTCACTTTCCTCTGTTATGGCGCCAATGGATTCCTTTTTTGGTGTTATTGCAAGCAAGATTGGGGCTAAATGTCTTGTATTTTCATAACCTCTAGTGCCCTACTTGCGAAAGGTTTTGCAAACACAACTCCGTCCATGTTATTTTAAATGGACTTAAAAAAACCGAGTGCAGACTTCGTGTCCTGTAATACAATGCATTTTAAATGCTACTATTTTGTTGGGTGCTTCTTTGACAGCAAAGTTTCCACATTTCATTACTTACTTCCTGAGAGCATGTTTAAATTCGGCATTTTATAGAGGCTCTATGTCGTCCTATTACCCTTTGTAGAAACCCTATAATTATGAATGTCATAAGTGACTAACGCATTCAGAATTTTTGGGTAGGCATATGCTATAGCAAGTTCTCTGAATAAATCATGCTTTTCCATAGCCTCTGGGATTACCAATGGCACGCGAAGAGACAAAGCGGTCGTCAACCTCTTCCCTAGACCTTCATGAGGTGTGCAATCGATATCCCTGCGCCTTACGTTAGAACTTCCTTGCGTGCACAAAAATAATGATAAGGAGTCTAACTTTTTTGTAAAGACTGTCCCATATTTAAGAGTGAATGCGGAAATTCAGGTTCCAAATCTTTTTCCAAGCAAAGCGCTCTGGCATTGCTATTCTATTTAAATTCCATGTCATTCTATTTAAATTCATGCCAAGGATTGTAGAGAAAGAAAAAAAGGCAAAGGAATTTTCCTTTCGCCAATTTTCCAACTAAATCATCTGTAAAATATGTGCGATGAAGAGGGCTTTCAGATGTCAATTTCATTGCCTAAAAGGCACCTTCCCTTTTTTTTCTCGGAGTGACCAATGTGACCCAGTATGAGTAATGGCATAACATTAAATTAAAGCGTAAGAGTTGTTCGCAATATCCTTTATGGTCGTCGTGGTCGTACGGGCGAAACGAGAAGAAGACCAAAGAGAAAGCCTTGATCACAGTGAACGCAGAGTTTTGTTTCTGATTTTGTTTGATTCCTGAATTAAAATCTTCTATAAACTCTCAGTATTCTGAAGTGTATGATGTTTTTAGCTCATTGAAGTTTAGTCAGCAGAATTCAGCATTTAGCCTTCGACCCTTGAACTCACGAGCATAGCTTGAGAAATATGTAGTACATTCACGTAAATGAGCTAAATAGGGAAAACATAACGGCAATGCGTATGTCTGTTCGTGTAGGTCTTAATTTTTGTAATAGAATTCACAAATCTGTCTATAATCCCAATTGCACGGTAAACATATTTTTAAAATTATAGTATCCAGGTATTGAAGTTATCAACGCTGACAGTAATCACTCACGTTCGTGGTAGATATTTTAAAATAAATATATTCTTCCTTATTTCATAGTTTATCTACATTGACAATGATCACGCCATGGCCACGCCTCTTTGGCCTTTCTTTCAGTTATGTCATGTTCGTGAAAGGGCCTCTAGTCATAACACCGGACTCACAGTCAGCGCCATGAGACGGTGACAACTTCGACTAATCCTAGGATTTATGAAAAGGGAGCTTTACGTCGGAAACCCGATAATAGCGAAGTCCTCGTTTTTTTATTTAGCAATCGTAACTTAAGTATTTTTGGCGGTGTTTATTTTTTTTCTCTCCAATTGTCGCGTGACACGGTTTGTTTAAGGAAATCTACCCTGCCTTGTTTTTTTAAGGAGGGTCATTTTTGCGGCCAATTGTGTCTCCCTGGTCATCTGTCACGCGATGACATTGCAGTTGTCTCTCGTTATCCTTGGGGTCGTATTCTTCCTTCAAGCGTTCAGTTTCTTCGTTGCTTCTCATTACCTTCGATACGGACCCGCCATACCTCCATCCCCCTCCCCTATTCTCATATATGTATTCTCTACTCTCCCCTATCTCCCTTCAAATCCCTCTGGAATTAGGTATCGGGGTATTCTCACCTCCATTCCCGGCCCCAACCATTCTTCGACAGCCGACTTAAATTATCTTGTCTGCATTATCTCCCAGTCCAAACTTGGGTGGGTCACTCTCAGTCCTCAACTTCACTCGCTATCTTAACTCGCCTGCCTAGCCCAGTTTGACGCACGCCCCAATTCTGCGTGAATCGTCTTCTAATTCACCAATATCCCTCCCACACGCAGTATGCATTTCATAATGGACCCCGATTTTTTTCCTGTGATATGGTTTCCCCCCCTTTCCATATGAGTGCATGCTGAATCGGCCCTTTGGAGTTTCTTCTGAATCACGAATTATAAATGATATTGATTTTAAACAGTGAAAGTACTGGTTAAAGATGAAGCCTGATAACTAATATCTTGAACTTCTTTGTGATCGAATTTTCTTTTGCAGGTTGCACAGGCTTATTGGATGCCATACGTTATACGTGGTTAAATAACTGTTAGCAATTTAATGCTACATTTCATAGCAAAGTTAATACTGAATTAATGGACTTCATTAATGGAAATCATTTTTATCCAACTTGTTTTTGTCGTATTGAATGAACTTTGAAGTTAAATTTGTTTATCGAGGATCTGTCGTTTACGGCGAAACAAATAGTTTCGCCGAATAAAATTAATTTTATGAATTAAAATCCCATTGTGCGAATCGTAGATATATTCATGTAATTTACTTAAATGAACTTTCATTCCAGTGGTATCGTCTTCACAACTTCGAATGCTTTAATTTCTTTGAGGATTTAAAACAAAAAATTCCAAAATAATTTTTTTGGTCGGAGGTGTAATCGTTCAGATTTCAAATTGCATTTTCAGCGAAGTCATAGTTTAATCCACGTTTGATTACGTAAATTTTATTTTTTAATTGTCAAAGAATGTGCATATTCTTTGTACCTTCTTGCTGGACAACATGGAACCTGAAGATAACATTTCTCAAATCGGTGATGGTAGTAAAGTTATGAGTACTGTATTGAAATGGATTATATATAATCGCTGATATTGTCACATTAGAAAATAAAATTTGGTAATAATATTACCATTATTCTCAACGTACCGCTGTCTATATTGCTCCGTAGGATTGTAAAAAATTCCAATTTTTTTTTCTGAGTTTCGGTAAATCTTTTCAGTAGGACTCGTCTTCATCCCATCCAGTTCTATTCTTTTTTTAATCTATTTCTTCTTGCCTAATATTCTGATTATTTTTCCAGTAAAGCTATCCAAAGCCGCATTAGAATTTTTCTGGTAAAATTTCCCGGTCTATATCTCTGTTCAGCGCAGCAAGCAGCGCAGTAGCCACCTAGTTCAGTATATAAGGGTTTGCTTGGAGGCCGTCTTATTAGTGTGGAGCGTAATCATCTATCTTTGCATATTTTTTATTCTACGTTTCGACCTTAGGTTTAGCGAAAAAAAAGTCTTAGTACAATACGAGTTCTCCTATTGCGTTAAAATCTTCAAATCTTTCCAACTCCATTCTCTTGCCTCACTAACATTCTTCGTCCAAGGATTTTGATTCACCATTTTCTCCCTTTTATAATTTGCTTGATATGTGTTGCGCTTTCCAGTGAATGAATTGTCGCAGGATTTCAGTCCTATGCCAAAATGGGTCGTTTGCCGATGTTTCTTGATCGCTTTAGTCGAATGGCGACGTCGCTCATTAATTCCATTCGAACCGGACGGCTATTCTATACAGGTAGCTAATTTTGGGCATGCGAAGCACGTTCCCCCGCGCTAAATCGATTGTCCTCCCGAACGAAGGATGCTTCCGAGGCGATTGTTTCTGGTCGAGTAGTTTAGCCTCCTCTCTCGTTCCCTTCCAAGGCAGAACCTGCGTGCATTGTCCAGTATGATGACCGACGGCGGCAGCACACACAAGTGTATAACAGAATAGCAGAGCCCGGCCCTGCTATTCTGCTCACATTTTCGCTTTTTATAGTTTGCGCACACGGGTTTCGTCATCATCCTCGCTTTCCTGGGAATCTGGTCGAAGATGAAATAGTCCCGTTTCGTTGCAGTCGGCGCGTAATATTCGCACTTTCGCAGGAGAGAAGTGGACCGATTGGTTTATACTCGTTTCCTCTTGCAGTTTGCTGACACTCAGCGTTCCTTTTCCCCAGTTTTCATTCGAACAATGGAACATGAGCAAAAGTGAGGCATGTTTCTTGTGTAGCTGATTATTCAGGAATCTGGCTATTGAAAGTTATTTTATAAAAATGATTGAAGAATTTGAGATGAAATAAAGAGTGTACCTTATTATTTTTTCGGTATCGAAAAATGTGTTGACTATTTCGCTCAGGGCGCGTGAAGAAATCGCTGCCGGCATACACCCGATATTTATTTTACAATAATCAAAACAGAATGCTCATTTTGTATCTCAGTTGGATAGTTTCCATTTTGTATCATGCAATATTTCAGTCTCTCACTTTCCTGGACGCGGTTGTATTACTCGAGTATGCTTCTTACACTGGAGTATAAAATATAATGAACCCAAAATAAGCCACCCACATTACATCAGCAGAGAGGTCAGTGGATTAGTCAGTTATATTTATTTTCAGTGATTAGGGTTTTTATGGTGAACCGACAGCCTAAATAAAATCACCTTGTATCGTAAACTCAATTCCGTAAACACCTCATCATCACCCCATCATCTTTGAGAAGTCATTTGACCTAAAGACCTCCTCATTTGATGGCAACCAATTTACCCACTGGAGTAAAAAATAGTACTTACGACTTTGCATTTTACGCAAAGCATGTTTTAAGAAATGGGTTATTTTATGTATCGAAGTACGCTCCTTAGTCAAATAGGCAATTGGTTAAAGTTTATACTTTTCCCAATTTTAAATTGTTAAAATTTTCTCACATGCCCAACGTTTTGTGAGCTCCTAATCAGGCACTAAATATTGCGTCTATCGACTGCTTTGAAGAGAAAGGACGATTCCACATAAGCCCTTTCAGAGAAAGAAAAATTGTCGGGGTAATAAAAATAATCCCTTTATTATTTGTTTTTTGGCTTTCCGGCTGCCTCTGCTCCACCACCGATCCGACGGACCGGCTGCTATTTCATCATACCTTTCTTTGGTGTCTGGCGCCCGAGCATTCCATCTCCTACCACCCTTCCCCTTACCAATCGCCCTCCCCTCCCTATTTACCTCAATAATGAAATAATAGCCAAAAATGGCCACTTTTCCACTTGCCCCCGCGGTCACTCAATTTGTTCGGAGCAGCCGCCTAGTTCCTTTCTCTGAATCCTCGCCACTCAACGTCATGGGTTCGTAGAGCCGCCTGCGTGTTTTTTCTAGGAAAGTCGTTATGCCGCTAGATTAGTGACTAACAAAGCACACGATGACTATTTGCTGAATGTTAGATACTGTATTACATTCATCACTTATTACTTCCAGCCTAAAAGATGTACACTTCTGAGGTGTTTCACGATTTTAGAAGTCCCTCTAAGCTTGAAAGATGACTTATTATTGCTCTTTGCGTTTTGTGAAACCGGCATATGGATGCAAATGTGTATGGTATGGTGTATGGTACGACCTTGAACATTTTTTGCACATGCTTGTATAGAATTTAATAGCTAAGATCAGTAACACGTGTAGCTTATCATTTACCAATGTTGATGCATCATCTTCAAAACTCAGGAGAATCCGTTGTCCGAGTAATGTCGGGCATGGTAGTCTATTTCGAATGTATTTATCATTTACATATCACAATTTTTCTCCCATTACCTTGTATCATGTTCTATTAAATATAATTATATTATATTTAATAGAACTGAGATTTTGATATAATTTAACAGAATCTATTAAATTAATTATATTGTATTTAATACCGGCACGCCGGGTATTTTTCTGCTGTAATGACTGGCCAGTCCTGTTGTTGATTTTTTAATACTCATATGCAGAATACATGCGTTCTTTTAAGTACTGCACGTACCTATCTAGTCGAGAAATCTTAGCTCAGTAAGAAAAATGTGATTCGCGCTAATCATTCAAGCCTTTGCCCGCATTACATGTTTTTTTAATAACCTTTGGAAGTATGTGAAACGTTTCTAAGTCTCTTCTGTTCAAGTGGCGGTGGTGTGATTTGAAGAAGTGTCATGCCAGCCCTTGAACTTCCTCGAAGATAATCCGTTTGGCACTCGCCGAGTGTTAGCAGGCCATGCGCAGCTCCGTCTAAGAATCATTTTTGACTCACGAGTGCAGAGATCTCCCATTTCCGAGTAAAATTGAGTTTAAAGCGGTCATGATGTGATTAGTCAGCGTCCGAAAAAGATCCCCTCCTCCCGTCGCATCTCCTCCGCCACCTCTTCAATTCTCTGCTGCCGTTCCCCTGATTTCTTTTATTCCATCGTCGCATTCTTTTTCCTTTCTCTTTCAAACCTTCCATCCTCTCGAGGAAAAAAGACGCCACCGTTGACCGCTAAGGATAAAAAAATGTTGAGGCAGAGCTTGGTTGTACCGTGGGTTGAAGTGAGAGAGGACCTTATATGCCCTCGTGAGTCAGCACACTTGGGTATCCGACGGCGGCGCGAATTCCCACCACCGCCACCTCGCCCGTCTTCGTACTCCCTTCGACGGGGAGTGGGAGGGCTGAGTAAAAAGAAGAGTTTATGTCCAGCGAGGAGGGATTTGGGAGAGAAAGGCCTTCCCGTCTATGGCTGGGACGCTACATGCGGCGCACGTGCCGTCCCGCCGACGTTTTGCTCACCGCCAAGTCGGCGTCTCCAGCATGGACGCACAAGTCAGGGGGAGATCCGACGATCGGACGTTATTTTAGGAGTATAAGTCATTAATTTCCCTTGCCGGACCGAAGTAACCAGCAGAAGGAAGCGGGGTGTTTAATAATTGAGACATTTTAAGCTCCTTCAATTTCTTTTGACTTTTCAGTTAGGATAAATATTTCGATAGAGCATTGGTATTAGGTATATAATTAAAACTAAACAGAGTTATATTGATTCAATAATTAATTCACATTTAGGATTTTCTATTGTGTATTTATGTTCAGAGATTCGATTTTAAATCACATGTGGTGCATGTATGGAGATGATTATCACTAAGCCCCCTCTGATGCATTAGCTCTGATCGAAATTGTGCAGTTCTTTAATTTATTGATTGACCTCAATTTTGTCGCTTGCAATATCACGTGTGGCGATGAAAATTTTCATAGAGACACCCAAAGCCTTTTTAGTTCATTAACTCTGTTTACTTCAAAATTTCGGTATTTTATTTCATCCCTATGCGGTCGCAGAGCAGGGGGACGAAGCTCTCCAGAGCTTATGCCTTTTACTGAAGCTCTGGATTTTTTAAACAATTTCATGGATCCATTATCTACTGACTTTTGGTTCTTTCCTGATTTTGGGAATTTGTCTTGGGAATTTTTATTCGCATTAACCGGCATGAAAGATTGGCATCTATATACAATTGGATGTGGTGTCCTCGAAGAGATCTCCCGTGTCGAAAATTCAAATGCTATTTTTATATGCTTAGGTGATGTAAGAGACTCTCGGACTTGGAAATATGAGTAGTCAACTAAATTCATCAACCCGGAGGTTGGGTAATTAGGGATGGGTAGAGTAAATTTTGAATTAGTCACTGAGACATATTAATTCAGTCAGTCAAAGTAAAGGAATTTATTTAATAATATACTCTCATTTCCTGCTTAAGTAGGTGATTCATATTCTCATATACGTGCATCTTAAAACATTTCTTCAATCTTAATCAACATTCATCATCAATCAACTCAAAAAAACTTCAGTGTTCCACACATTAAATTAACCTATTACTCATTTTCTCTGTAAAACACTTCAAATTTCAATTTTTTGCACAATTTTTCCATCTCCCCAAAAACCCAGTCTTTGGCAACGATCGCATAGGTACTCTACTCTTAAATCTAAAAATCTACACGATACCCCGCAAGCCGCCGCTACGGAGTGTGGAGGGGGGGGAGGTGTTAAGCTACTAGCCATTCGGCTTGTATATCTTGTTAGTTTGTCTCGTTCCAGCTAACTGTTAGGTTGTCTCGTTCCAGATTTGATTTTTC
>LYUA01001219.1:168617-182317 GCA_002093875.1 Calopteryx splendens | reverse complement strand
ATATTAGACCCAAACGCCCTCCGAAAAATTATCTCCACCGCCCTTGCTCATCAGCAGTTAATGAAAAGGGAGCATAGTTTTACTCGACCGTTAGGATAAATGAGTAAAAGCAGTTTGCATCCATCGCAAACGTGACTTGAGCTCTTTCCTCGTAGGTCCAAGATCCTTGAGAAGATGGAAATGGGGCTCCCCCTGTGGTCGCTGCGTTCTACTATACATGGTCCATGCATATTGCAATTGTTCAAAGAAACACGTAAGAAACCACAATTGAGACAAATAATGAGCATTTGTTTACTCTCTATGCTATCGCGTGATCATCAAATCATTTTTTAAGGGGTAGCATTACTGTGCTAGTTTGACTATCAATTTATCGTTTATATTTTGTTTTGTGAATTTAGACCTGTATTATGGACATCCGTCATTCAAAATGATCTTACTCTAAACGGCTAAATACAATCGCAATGCGTCGAAGCCTTTTTGTCTCCGAATTCAATTATCTGTTCAGAAAATCAATTCAACAGAAGATTTTTTACGGTGGGTGTACGTTCATTGTGTATACGTTGAATTGTAAAATTTGGGAGCTTGAGTTATGCTGATCAGCTCTAATATTTCGTCTTTCACAACGGCTTTCTGCCATTTCTGCAGCTCATGTTTCTGATTTGACCCCTTCTCCTCTAAAATTCTTTCTCTTTTAAAGGGTATTGAACATATTTAAACACATCCTTGAACAATTATTTTTAAAGGTAAATATTTTCGTCAAAAAGATTTAATAGAGTATTTAATGGCGTAATATTAAAAGAAATCAAGGATAGAAATATATATATATATATATATATATATTTACAGTGAGGAAAGGTCTAAAATTTCATCGTTGTCCATGACCATTTATTTTTTTCTCTTCTTCCCTCCCAATGAACAGCAAAGCTCCGTGTATCCGCTTGACCCAGTTTCTTTCCTGGGCCGTTAATTAACGTGTAGGCGAGTGCCTATGCACTCTATTAGGTTAAATGGTACCCTTGAATTCAATAGAATTATAAAGTTTATTCCACTTCTTTATTTTTTCAAATAACATTATTCTCGGGTTAAGCAATCAGGAAATTTCAGCTCCGAGACTTCTCTATCCTTGAATTTTTTTTTCAAATGGACAAATTCTGAGTAAACTATGGTTGTCGCTAGTGATGCACCAGATTTTCCAGATTTCCAGAAATTTTCGCACCGGTTAAACAGAGCAAACAAAAGTGGGGACTTGTCAGAATGGTTTACCCTTATTTCATGGCCTGTTGGAATTAGCTTCAGTTTTTCCGAAAGCTCAGAACGTAAAAGGTAATAACTGTTCTTTAGGGTGTTGTTTTCATTGATTTTGTGTTAAAATGATTTAAACATCATCTGAAGTCACGCCATTGTCGTTCACTGCATGTGAGCTTTAGAGAAATCAGGAGTTGTTCAAATATTCGCGTGCATCGAAGACTCGAAGAATAATATGCTCTAAAACCTACTACTTTTCTTCGTCGTTTGATTATTCTACGTAGACACCAATGGTACTAATTTTATCAGTTCGTCGGATTTTAGCGATTGTATCGTACGCTCTGAAGTTTTGGCATTCCAGCGTCTATGAAAACATTTCAATCTAGTCTCCCCGTGATAGGCTCGTTCATGTGATGAATCTTGAGTGCCAAGTAACTTTAGATTGCGTATTTTCATATTAAGTCTGCAGGTCGCATGCTGAGGTAAAACTAGGTTTTCATGGATTTCAGTGAATGACATTTCAGCGATGAACTTTTTATTAATTTTTATTTATTTTTTGCTTGCTTTTGCAATCAAAAGCAAGCAAAACTCCGTATGTTTTGTAAGATTTAAAATTAAATATTTTGGCCTGAATTAAGAGTGTGCGCAGTTTTGTTTTCTATGAACCAAACTTTCCAGTTTATCGTTGTTTTTAATGTAAGCTGAAGACAAAGATTTATGTAGATATGCATACTTTGTTATTTCCTACCGGGAATTAAAGCCAGACTGAACTTAGAAATTTTTAATTCCCCTTTATTTGTAACATTTTCCGTTGAATTTTCCTTTTTATTATAATTTTCATTTCTGAAATCCAGATGTGCTTCGAGATTTGTGCAAATGTCGAATAAAATTATTTCATTTACGGGATATTAATATGATATATCAGTCGCACACCCTCAGCAGTAATTTTATACCGAGATAATTTAATGCACGTGGCGGATAGAAGGCATTCATGACTTGATCATAATTTGCTGGGCATTACTTGAAAAAAGGGAAGATGTAAGGAATTAACTACGAGTCCGATACTAAATATAGCGCATATCTAACCAAGAATTCATTTTTTTTCATGCAATTACAACTCGAATGCTGTTTCTTTGCTTCTTGGGTCGCGAAATGGTGTCGGCGTGACTATATTTCCATTGAAACACTTGATATCCCCCTTGCCCATTGATTGTGCCACCGGCGGCGGGCCAAAACTCACCGCACCATGCTAAGCACTGAAAATCGTTCCCTAGATACTGGAGAACTCTTTCCGTCGTTCCCGTATCATTCTCGCCATCCTCCCCCGCTCAACCCCCCTCCGGCCCACTTCCGGAGTGAGTTGGCCCTGACGCAGTGCCCGGGATAACCCAGTTAAAAGCTCCAGGGAGTCGGGCGGGGAGGGCGCTGCGTTTGCGCGCGGCATGATGCGAAGAGCCGGCGGCGATGGTGCGAGGGTGCTTTGCCGCTCCTTCCATGCTATTAGCCACAAGTGACGCGACCCGAGCCATTTGCTTGCTTCTTCCTCGAGCTCCTACGCTTCAATATACTTGTGTGTGTACTATATTTGATCGCAGTTCACGGCCGTCTAAGCATACTACTAAATGATCAGGTGGAGGGAGAAATGACGTTTCTGGCAAGGAAATATATGTCTAACAATGAATCTACGGGAGCTTGGGAATGCTTTTCCCTGACCTCTGTCGGTCTAGGTTTATGGCCACCGCGCGAACTTAACGTCGTATCACTGGGTTATGGCATTGGAAAGGTTGGGGAAAATAAGACAATCCATTACTCGCCTAAATGGGTCACCTGGTATTTGTGTCTTCGATTTAATGGGATACAAGACTTAGTGGGCGAAGAAAGAAGCCTGTTGAAAGCACTGGGAAGGCATGGGGGTAAACTCACCGAGCATACTTTGAGGCACGATAGCTTGCCGAAGGCAATTGCAGTAGGTAGGCAAAGTGAACGGGAAGAACTACAAAGAAACGATGCGATAAATGAAACCGGTAATGGAAAACATGAAGCCGAAGGAACATGTGAGCGCATGAGAAGATTGACTGATCGGAGAGGCCTTAGAATGGAGCCTGATTATGAAGCTCACACTATTATGCCTAGTAGTTTAACCGGGAAAGAAAAATTGCTGGAAAAATACATAGTATTCCTCAATTCGTGAACATGAATTTCTTCATAGTTAAACAATCGAATGAAACCTAATATTAATGAAGCAGGTCGCCGGTTGTGTAAACTTTCTTAATGTGATTCCAATTTCGATGGGTGAATCAATACTTGAAAACAAGGTAGAACCTCAAAATGTGACTGCTGAGAAGGTCCACTGAATTCTTGTTTCTTTTATTTTTTGTTAAACCATTATATTTTAATTAGGATTACGCAATAATTGAAGAATAACTTTAAGGTCGGGTGACTCAAACGAGCTATCACTCAAAATATTACTCTCGTTGATGATGGGACTTTAGCGGGAATGGTTCATATTCCCGGAAATATGACGGAAAATATTTGTATAGCTCTCCTCTGTGAATGGATATCAGGTCCAAGCCTTGAGCGCCGGAAGAAGAGGATGCACCGAAAAAACAGTTTCTTCCCAACTCATAATCATATCTTTGTTAATGCCCACTACCTATGCTATTTATTGAATTCTAATAAATATTTAATACTTTCAAAGAATTCAATTTTACCATTGCAGATTTATTAAAACCCTCGATTGTTCCACAAGCCGTGAGGCCCATGGTTCAAATTCATAAAACGGAATGAGAAATATCTAGGCTTTTAAAATATTAAAATATTTTCAAACTGTTAAAAACGAAAAAAGCATGCAATGCGTTGACTTAAGGAGCTGAGTGGCAACGCGTATGCGCCACGAGAGAACACGGCGAACCGAATGCACAGTGGCGCTGATAACAAGGTTTCCGCACGTAATAGGCGTTTTATCGCTCGAGTTATCTGGAGGGCGTGTGTGGCTAAGGGCGCAGAACTGATTGCTGGAAGGCATCCTCGCCACTCGGAATGACGGCGCGTGCAAGACAGTCTTCTTGATAATCAATCGGGAATCTCTTCCTTTGGTCATTCCTATGGTGCATAAATGGATCTCCACGCACGATCTTCGGTTGTTTTCGTCATCCACTCTATCGCATCTTGCCAAACAAGACCGCGAGGATTCCCGAACCACTACGAACAACTCACTATGCTGGGAAGGATAGACTCCGAATCGCCGCTTATCGGTTCACCCGAGTCCTCCTTTGAATGATGGGGTTTATCAATTTTTCGATAAAGTGCGTGAAGCTTCATATAATTTTCCTAAGCAATGCATGGTAATGATAAACAATATGGCTGTTAAACATGAGTGCCTCTCACGAAATTTCAATAATCGACGCCACAGAGCAATTTTTGATGGCTGTTTTTTTCTGTTCTAAGATGCGGTGAGACACGTGGGGCTGTAAAATATTTAGCTAATGTTACAGATTATAATCAGCCATACCATGCCTATAAATCCTACTAGCGCACTCCACACAGTCATTTTAACGTTCATTTTGTCCTGCTTGTTGAAAATTTGACTATACCATGAATTTCCCCAAAAGAAAATGACAAGGAATTTGACCTCGCTTCCCAACTGATTCCTCGTAATCTCTTATCTATGCTTTCTAATGATAGAACAATTTGAATAGAACTAATGTGGAATATATTGTCCTCCCTCTCGCGGTCAACATATGATGAATGGGATTCGAACGGAGGCAACGTGTTTGTGTGGCCTACTTTGAGATGGTCACCGTCCAAAGAGCGGCATTCGTCATCAGTTATGTGAGAGTATTACATACTATCCCAGAATTACTACCTTTCTGGGGAATCGTGAAAAAAATGCAGTTTTCAGTTCACCTTTCAGTATTGGCAAAAAATAAAATGATTGCTGTGTATGACTATTTGACACTCAATGTCGGGAATCCTGTCTTTTTATCATAATGAGAATGACATGGTATTTTTAACTTCAGTACCAATCTACAAATTCCTCTTTTTCTCACCCTTGACCAAATTCCCTGTGTCGTTTCAATTCCAAATGGTGTTTGATCATGTGCAGTTAAGCACGTTTGCTAATGTTAGAATTTTGGATGAACTTTCAATTTCCTTGGAATAAATAATCACGAGCACGATGTTTTTCAAGAATCCTATTACATTCGGGGAATGGTGGTCCAGTGGATAGAGTGCTGGACAACTATTCGGAGGGTCCGGATTCGATTCCGGATTACGCCTCTAGGCACCCTCAAGTCAAGGGCCCCAAGCTGTGTGATTTTCCGAGTACTGGAGCTTCATGAGAAACCGTAAGAGGCAAGGAACTACCCCTCCTACCCTAAGTGTGAATTTCACACGCCGTTGGGCATAGTATTAGGTGGGCTCTAACCTTATGTATTAATACTTCGGGATGATTAGTTTTTTTTATTACAGCTGTTTTTAATAACATTCGTAGCCTTTGGTAGATTTGCGGGTAGTGTTCGGCTTCTGACCCGGTGCCTCGTTCAAATCTGGCTGATGGCCAGGTAAACCCAACGTCTGTATAAATCTTAGGCTATCCGTTATTCCTGAGAAACTTCAGACGGCACAGAAAGATCAACTGATCCCCTAATCTTAGTTAGTGCATTTTCACCTGGGCTAACCTTTCCTCCTGCTTAAATCGTTCTTCAGATTGAAGACTGTGGTTTTGGTAACATTGGCGGTGCACGGTGACGCAGTATGATTTTTCGTACGTACCAATCGATAGGTGTGCTTAAATTTTGCCGCATATTGTACCTCTCCTCCAGAGAGGCCACTTAATAGATTGGGGGAGATATAATAGGAGCGGAAAATAATATTTTTGATGATGGATGGGGAGATGGAACTTATACTTCTTTTATTTCTTCCCCGATCGAGGAAAACCCTGAACATTGCTTTTAAATGAGATTGACGGAGCTAATAGCAAGAGGAGGGGAAAGGATCAACAACGGCGTAAAAAGTGGAACGGAGGAGTGAAGGTAGGTAGTCCAAAAAGTGAAAGCGGAAAAGTGAAGAGCGGGTGTCGGGGCCAAGTGAGCACACGAGGGACGGCCGTGTGGTTACGAGAGCAAATGGCCCATTCACGAGATTGGCAAGTCAGAATCTAAGTGGGTCTCCGGATTGCAGAGCCCAGACCAGGCGTGAGGACCTCGGGAGGGCGCATCATCACAGTCAATCAGATTATAAGACCCGGTTTTATAATGTCTCATTTAACTGAAGGTTAACTTTCGGTTAAAGCCAAAAATCAGTGTCTATTCGCTATTTAGGTCCAAACCGACCGTTAAAGGGCTAGTTATTTTAAATACGGAGTTATCACGGCTAGCAGGTTTACGTTCACTAGCGAGCAGTCTGAATTCTCTACGAAATAGGACCTGTCACTAGCCTCCATGTTATGTATAAGTCTTCGTTAATTAACGATTGCCTTATACGAGATATCATTAAACATCAGGGCATTAAAATCATAATCTCAGCCTATTTTAGCTTGTAATGTGTATGCTCTATCTCGAATACCTATTTTACGGCGAGATAAAAAATAGAAAATCCTTCCCTTTTGAACCATGCCCCTATTTGTTTTCCCACTGAAAGAAAATATCCAATGATTGTTTAAAAACAATAATCCTCCTATAGGGATTAAGAAATCAATCACTTGACTGTGATAACATTTCAAAAAGTGATCTTTAACCAAGAAAAATTGTAAAAAAACACAGAAAAAAATATGTTTCAAGTTAACTCTTACTAGTGCTCATGTTTCCTATTTGTGTTTGTTTAATGGCAACGACAAAACAAATTAAGTAATTCGTAAGTGTAATTGTTTAATTTAAGTAATTTAAAATACATATAAAAACATTTTGTTGTAAGTCTTACGTTTTTAAAATGAAATCCAGAGCTCGTCTTCCTATTTCCCGGCCAAGTGAATCTCATTCACGACCTAGATCTTCCTGAGCTAGGTGCGGCAAAATAACTTGAGGGGTCTTGCGCCCTTAAGGTAGTAAAACGAAACCCGAAAGAGAGTAAAACGTTGAATCCGTGGCACTCAACGTGTTGCAGTTTGCGGGGACGAACCGGGGGTCTATTGCGACCTCCCCTCCACAGTCACTTAGGCTTCGATCGAAGCAACCGCCTCTGCGGCAGTGTGCCTGTTATTAATGAGCCTCAGTGACGCGGGGGCACGTATGCAGCGCGGTGCTGGATAGATATCCACTGGCCCGAAAGGTGCGCAGAGCGACGAGAAAGAGCCTGAATCAAATGTGCACGCGTGCCCAGGCCGCGCTCGTATCCTTCTGTTGAGCCAAAAGGGGTATCTATCAAAAGACGTAATGCATCACCAAATTCAGCATATTCATTTTACTTACCACTTTGCGTTTTCGTAATCGTAAGTTAGGCATTGCTTGTTTGGATAGAAAGAGTTACATTCCAAAACAAGAAACGGCTACGTGTGGAGGTGGGGATGGTGGGGTATGGTCAGAAAAATGGAACGAAATTATATATTGCCCATAAATCTTGCCACAGTAGAATGTGGCCAGGACAGACCAATCCTATAGCGAATCCATTACGAAAAGTATTTATTTAATGTGCCGTGTTGGGAGTTGCCAATATGATTGGCATTAGTGATACTAATAGTTAAAATTGCTGAATGTGTAAGCTCATTATAAAATTACGTTGCTTGAAAAAATTCCTGTTGTAGTTACAATTTGTTTATTCAGGGTTTGCATTGTATGAGAGGACGTGGCTATGCCTATTGTTAGTGGGTACCTACCATTTCGTAGATAAAATTGAACTATTTTCAAGAATTATTCCTTACGCTTAAAATTGATAATATTCCTAAATGTTTTAGCTAATATTACGGAATACTTGCAGGAATTTCAGAATACTGCGATGACCTTATCTTATTGAATGACACACTTTCTGCTGCATATAATGTACGTTCGATTCCAGGAAGTGATAGCTTCCTAGGGAGTTCATTTTGTAAACATGATAGAAAATTATATATATGAAGTTGTTGTTATCAGTGGTAGTTCACCGGAAGATAACTTTATAGTCGTAACTTGGGTAGTGGAAAAATCAAATGGTGGAAAACAAAATTTTGTTTCTCTTTTACGACCATATATGAAGGAATGAATGAATGAAATATTGAATGCAAGTACTATCTATTAAGATAATTAATTTGAGTTAATATTTTTATCATGCTTCTATAAAGGACGCCCAAGAAATATTAAATTACTTATCTCTAATTTACATTTCGAACATTCGGAAATCGGGTGACTAAGCCGTTTTATATTTCACTTGCTTTCCTCACTCTGTGGATGGACATAAACCCCAGTTTCGTCCCTTGGGGTAACGGTACTAATTTTCGTGCTCTAGTCCCTCGTTCAACGGGCCCTGTTGAAGGATAGTTTTGGCTCGTGAGTGCCCAGGTGTTGCCGTCGCGACTCCCTTATTGGCCCTATAAAAGGGGGAGGCACCACCACCGCGCGCACAGGAATGCGAGAGTCCATGGACGAGCACGTGGGTGACGAGCGAGCGCCAGCTGAAGATGTGGGCTGTCCACTTCCTTTGTGCACCCCTGCGGAGAGGCGCAGGATGGCTCAGAACGGCGCTGCGGAGGACGTCGCGACGGCGGCGTCGGCAGTGGAGCGTTGACCCTGCCAATGTGGTCTCCATACGTCACGGCTGCACGCTACCCGGTTGCCAGGCAACGAGCCCGATGAATCAATTGTGGCTCCCAAGAATATCAATCGCATGCGAAAGGGAGTGGCGAACGTGCTGTCGCAGCTATAAATATTGCTTTTGAAATAATTGCATGCTAAAAAATTAGTTTTCCTATTAAATTTAAATTACTTTAAAACGGAATGAATTTTATAAGCGTTAATTTTATAAGGCTGATGAAGGAAAATTTTGGAGTTGAATTTTTGTGTAATGAAAACTCGAAAACCATCCCTTAAAGAATTTCCCTTTCTATGAAATCAGGATTGATTCACCACAGAATACGGCGTTGTAATTTTCTTTTTGAATGACGCACTTTCTACTACACATACTTTACGTTCGATTCCAGGAAGTGATAGCTTCTTTTTAATAGTATTTCATCTACCAGGATGCTGTAGAGGGAATGGGTAGGTACGTGCTTACTCCAGGTATACTCTCTTTGAGTGATTTTTGTTACGACATCTTGATTTTAATTTAAAGATAGAAGACACATGGTGCCAAAATCTCTTAATAGAACCAAACGAACGCCATGAGGATGTGTGATCAAATCACAGTAAACAATTCGAAGGCTGGTTTGGTAGGTGAGGGTAATGCTCACTCAATGCTAAGCCCAAAGGCTTGTGAAATTCACACATCAGGGAAGGGGGGGCCAGTTACTTTCCCTGTGCCGCCTGCGATTTTCTACGATGACCTGGTACTCGAAAAATCTCACTGCTTTGGTGAAGATGAGGGTGCCTAGGGGCGTCACCCGGAATTGAAACCTGGCTCTCTGGTTAGTAGCTCAGCACTGTGCTCACTGAACTATCGCTCCCGTTAATAGAATGGTTTAGAGAGAGTGAAATAGGTTTCTCCAGGAAATTTATCATTAGAGGTGAGAAATTCAGTTTGACGCTATTCTAATTTAAAGCGAAGCCTGAGATCATGTTTATTTTGGCGTTGTGCCTTCTTAAGACTGATATCTTCCATGTCATTTCACGGATATTCACTGGATATAGAATGACGGGCATATGCCATCAAGTCATCTCCAGGATCAGCAAAATGTAGAGGCCGGGATATCATTCGAGTAGCCGTTAAGTCATTATTTGAATCTCAAATGGTTATTCTGTTTTATATTATCCCCTATTTTTACCAAAAATTGGAGGTACTTAATTGACCTTCAATCTAAATGACGCTGAAAAAAATAAACGAAAGCATTCAGCTTTATTGATTTACTTTTTCGCTCTACAAAAGTTTACTGAAAAGTTCGCCTATCAAAAAAATGCCTTGTCAGTAATTGATGTAGTTGTATTTTTGATTTAGTCCTTTAATTTACTTTATGTAGTCCTTTGTATTTTTATAATGTTACGGATTTAATTTTGATAAGATTTTTGACGTCTCATTTACCCCAGAATAGCTTCAAAACTCTCCAGGCTGCCAGAATTCCAAATACCTATCGTCTTATCCTTGTTCCGCTTAAGTAAGTAAGATGGTGTCTCCATTTAGTCAAGCATATCCACATACACGATAGATTTTGACAATAAAGCATGGCTTTGGTTGTGTGTCGTTAGTATGATTAATTTGGAAGGCATGTGGAGAGAGGTTCCTTGATTCTAATCAATTAGCGTGACTGCTCCTCTGGCGACGGATCGATATTTGCCGACTGACTCCGATCACCAGCATGATGGCGCGATTGCGAGCGAGAATGGGTAAAACGCAGCAGTATTTTGGTGGGAGGGGAAAGAGCACGATAAAGACTTAACAGCCCCATTCTGCTTCTAGTCCAGGGATGCGAATTAGTACGTCGATTGGCTCTCGACCCTTATAAAATTATTTACTCCGGGAAGGATTAGTACTGTTAGTATCCCTATGATTCGCTCGATCAACTAAAACCTTTTTCTACCCAGTGCTACCTATGCATTTTATGAATAACGTGGGTGCTCTGACGAAGCATTCCAAATTCGAAGAATTCGATCACCTTTGCAGGATTGATGTTGAATCTTCTAATGCCGTTTAACGTGCCTTATTCACTGGAACAGAATCATTCCGACTTGTTTTAACCTTTTGACTCTTCTCATCAATTTTTATACACTAACTAAATGTATTCTCTTATTCTTTTCTCGATTTCATGCAATGGTTCTTTCTAATTTAATTTTGCAAAAGAAATAGTCTGCGAACGATGGAAATGAACTTTACATGTATTTCTTATGGGAAAGTTTTGACTCATTTGGAGTCAAACTGGAGACCAATAGGTGCATTAAAAGTAGCCTATTATCTACACTGGGAAGACTTTTAATAATCTATTGAGTTCGAATGTTGTACAACGTTTGGTTCTCGAGTTTTAGGCGAACATACACATATGCTTGGTTCATTATTCATATTTTCCTTCGAGCACCAGTGTAACGCTCAGATTACTGCGATCGATTAATTTAAATCGTGTGGATACGTATTCTATGGAAATCCTCATTTAACTACCTCTAGAAAGGTTTTTTTTTGTAATTTGGTTGGTTATCTTAACTAATGAGAGGGACAAACCCAACTTTTTAAAATCTATGGAATAAAAATATCAGAAAATAATGCGGAGACTAGAAGAAACTTGGGAATGTGGGAATTTATTTTTCGAATGGCCGTAAAATCGTAAAGAATTAATTTTCGAGACATGGGTAGCTGACGAAGCGCAGTAGAATTGGGACTGTATCTGATTTAATTGTGAGCATTCTACATTTCGCAGTCGAGCTTTTCTCTCGAGCTTCATCAGATAGCTCTAGCTAGTCGTTCGATTCAGGAGAATGGTCACGAAGGAAGAGGCGAGAGGGTTCTTTAGAATAGAGCCGCCGCTCATTGAAGATGCTTGCACGTACGAGCGGTCGGTGGGAGGAGGAAGATGTTGTGATTGATGCTGCGTGATTGATGGGAGGTGCCGGAGAAAGGGGAGGATGGATGCGGCGGGCGGGAGGACAGGGCCCGGAGGTGAAGGCGTTCGAGTTGAAACACCGCTTATTTTTCTAGGCACCAGGTGTTGTAAGAGTAGCAGACGAAAAACCTGAAACTGTTTAATAGAATTTATAAAGTCTAGGAAATGTTTTTTCCTATATCCTTTTAGGCTGGCAAAACAGGGTAGTTAGTTCGCTAAAGTGATAAAAATTCGAAGTTATGACTGTCGGCTCGATAATTAATGGCTAGTTGGTACACATGCTTATTGTGTTAAGTGGCTGTTTGTCAAAATAATGTTCGGTAGGTCAGTTTTCTTCTTGATACCTTGCCAGAGCGAAGATAGATGTATATTTATATAGTATAGTATATGGATATAGTATCAGAAGTCAGTCCCTTCTGTCCGCAGACGAAGGTGGTTGTGCCACCGAAGATTTCGGAAGGCGTGTGAGTGTCCGCTTTGTTATGTGTATACCTATGTTTGTGTTTGCTGCTGCAGTCTGGTCATAGGCAAGGATAAAGAATTTAGGTTTGTCTGAAAGAGGTCGACATCGGTGTCTAATGAATAGGAGTTTATCCGAACCTATTTAAAATTGGAGGAACTGGCAAAGAATCTGTTTTTCTAAATCAAGAGTGTTTATGCTTAAGTTTTCGTGAATATATATGATTACTTTATGGAACCCGAACGCCCCAGTGTTTCTTCTC
Organism: Calopteryx splendens; assembly: GCA_002093875.1. NCBI lineage: Eukaryota > Metazoa > Arthropoda > Insecta > Odonata > Calopterygidae > Calopteryx > Calopteryx splendens. Next base: position 169,702 of record LYUA01001219.1, on the reverse strand, counting down.
AGGACCTTATATTTTACAACTTATACTTTCTTCTCCATTATCTTCCCGAGTTGACCTAGACTGGAGCAGCAGAGGTGACGATGGGCCTCACCATTAATGCCCCGGTATAGGAATCGCTTGTCTTTTAGAAAGTTTCAAATTTATTATGAAGAAGAGGTTTCTAACGTCTATTCAATTCACGGCAAGGGTTATATTAATGTGGGGACTCTCAAGCCATTAATAGAGTCCATTATCCCTCGAAGAAATTTAGCCTCTTTATTCTTAGGGATGCTACAATCAAGGAATTTGGGCAGTAGGCCTCGTTTTATTGTTGAATATGTGAGCATCCGGATGTTTATATAATCTTCGTCACCATTATGGAGGACAAGAGAAATTTTCAAGCACAACTGAGTGAAGTGCGCAACTCGCATGGTGAAACATTTCGTCTTATTATCCCTGAAGCTTCCTCGACGCCTGATTGATGAAGGCTCCATTCTGCTTCCGGGAATTTCCGTTGCTTACGTTGCTTTGGTGACAACTGTTTCATCCCCTCCCTCCCCCCTCCTTCTCTTTGAGGCGTCTCCAGGTCGATGTGAATCGACTTCGACACGGAGGCTTCGCTTCTTCTAATTAGCAGGAAAAGGAGCTTGATACTGCGAGACGCCACACATGGTTCTGATGATCATCGTTAGTGTTATCGGTGAGACGTCCATTTCTGACGTTCGGGCATCACATTGGCAAGGCGTCGTTGGCTGCTGCTGTGGCAGTCGAGCGAATGTGTCTACCTTTATTAACTTCATCGGGGGAGAGAGAGAGAGAGAGAGAGAGAGAGAGGAAGGGATCGCCCCTCATTAGTGATAATCCCGGGAGGGAAGAGGTGCTCATTCCTCCGAAGTCTTCGGAAAACGGAAGATGACGTCACGTCCAACTCCCCTCCTTCCCAGCACCCATCCGCTGCCCATCCCAACCTCCCTTTCCCCTCCTCCTGGCTCGGCGCGAGCGGCTGTGATAGTGTCTGGAGGAGAGGATATGACGCGTGAAAATGGGGGAATGGAGGTTTGGTAGGATGGCGTGGAGGTTAAGGGTGGGGAGGGGGGGGGGGCTGG
>LYUA01001219.1:145390-156410 GCA_002093875.1 Calopteryx splendens | reverse complement strand
TCGGGAATCGAACCCCGGCCCTCCGGTCAGCAGTCCAGCGCTCTAACCACTAGGCTACCACGCGCCTCATTCTTCACATACAATAAAATAAATAAACCGTATCACTTAACATTTATTTATATTCACTGAACACGCGAGAGTTCTAAATTTCACCCTATGTATCTACCGACCCAGAAAACCGAAATGATACGGTATTGATTGGATACTTCATTTCTTCATCCATTTCCCCTAGTCTCTCTTTATGTGGCTCTTAATATGATGATTCTGTAATTTTTCACGCTATAAACACGGAATGAAAACCATGAGGAGGAACCAAATTTTTTCACAAGATCTACTCTTTCGCAGCCCATGTTGTTTGTTTGTGAAAAAGCTTTGAATATCCTAGAGAACGTGTTTCCAGCTAGCTAGAGAGTCTATCGATTGAATTTTGGAAATGAATCATGTGGGATGTCCGATCATATACCAATGAAGCTCCTCAAAAGTGCTCGAAACGCTGTGTTTCGAGCTCAATCGAGCAGATGGCTGGTTCACATGAGAGAGGAAGTGATTCGTAGTGAGTACCTAGTACTAGTTTTATAGTGATCGTAGTTAATGTATACCTCTTCTTCCATCATAATCATGAAAACACGTGCAAAGAAACCCCGTGATCTGATGATTTTTCTTTCTTTATCCCCATCCGTCTTTTATGACTTTTTGAGAGACTTTCCGGTCAGCTTTTGATCTGAATGGAGCGTTATTTTAGACCCCATTGTTCCAAATCATTCATCCAATGGAATGTCATACCGGGAGTAACAGAGATCTGAGTCTAACTGGGCAGGTCGGGTAGTTGTTATACAAAATTTTATTTTCTTGTAGAGTATTTTGCGTATTTCTGGCCTCGATCAAGAGTCACGCTTACCGACTCTTTCTGAGTCACATCTTGATGAGCTTGGGATCTGAAATTTGGCATTTAGAAAAAGATATCCGGAAAAACACAATTTTTATATTTATTAAGTTTTTTTGGGGCTCTATCGGAGCCCAATTTCCCATATCATTAAGTAATTCCATCCCGGAGGTGATATATAGCCTCGGTGGAGATGCCCACTAATCCAGAGATCATGTGTTTCCCGACTGCGTGGGTTTTCCTCCACCTAGGACTTGTGTTTGTGGTTGTCCTTGTTATTTATAATCCAACTCGTAAAAGGCCACATTTAGCTGTTTTAGGATTTATATTAAATAAATTTTAAGTGAACGGAAAAATCCACCGGGAAATATTTTATCTCGCTTTTTCCCTTCAAGAACTTTACCATAATTGGTGCGATACGCTTTCAGATCTATGAAGTGATGAGCACTAAAACAGAAAGTTTTTATGCGTAAACTACGGAGGCGGTTTATAAACCCATTTCCAGCGATCTTTGGATGCTTCGATTCCACGTGGCCCACGGGTGTGTCTTACAGATCAATTGTGTATCAAAACTGATAGGAATTTTTGAAGACTTCAGTGGAGTGCTTCTTACCCACTCCCACCCTACTTCAGTTTAAAAACTTGATGTTGAGCTGCAGATATAAAGTCGTGGTCATTTATGTGTCAATGGATAAAAACTAGACGGGATTATTTAGTATTTCACAGCGGTTTTTGAGATCCTCCTTCCTAGACTTTTATGGGAGAGCGCAGGTCCAGGTTTCCTTCCTTGTGTCCACCTTTTCAAAACCTATCTCGTTAATTGTTATAGTCCCTAAGACTCGGCACAAAACTCTAAATGGAACCCGCTGCATGGATCACCTACGTGCGCCGTGAATTCAAAGTGAAAGATTACATTGCCAACCGCTACAACAGTTATATAGATTTTTAATCGATTGATTTCTCTCTATTAGCACCCTAAAAAATATGATAAGTAATGCCAATGTATGTGTGTGTCCGAGAGAAGTTAGTTGGTGCGGTTGTCTCCTCTATGCTATATTATACGCAAGCTAAAAAATTCAAATTGTGCTCAAGTGTAGGTCTTTGATTCACCCTCATCCTCGTTCATTTTAATTGGGAATTCAGGTGTCACTGTCTCATTGAATGTTGCACTTCGTGCTTGGTGCCCATTGTAACAGTCTCTCTAAAAATAATTATTTGATAAACGCGATATAGGCGGTTTTATTTTAGTCCATCATGTTTCCTAATTTCCTGTATTTACTACCACACATCGAATGTCTGCTTTCATTAAGGTCAGACTTGTTCCCGCCATGGTGTCAGAAATGGAATCAAGATTGGCGTACCAGGGTCATTCCATTAACACCGCCGTGCTCAGGGAGTGGAACATAAAAAAGCTTAAAAGGATAATCTTTGAAGTGCGTCGGAAAAAAAGCCATCAATCTTCTTCCTTCTGGAGAACTCATCGTCGGGGTAGGAAAGGAATGAATCATAGGGGGATTTGTTAGAAAAAGAGCTAGTGTTTAATGAGTTCAAAACCATTCCCTCTCCCCAGTCCGACTCTTTGGGCCTTCTTGGCGAGATAAGTACATTACGGCGCCTTTTGCAGATGAGTCCTGTATGGCAGTCTATATATTGAGGCTATTTAGCTTGTCTAAATTGGTACCCCTCTTCCTCTATCATAACTCACTAAAAGATTAAATTTGGCCTTATCTTTCCTCATGGCCATTCGTATCTGACACCGAAAGAAAGAGTTATAATGTTTCACCAACCAATGCAGGCACTCAAGAAACATTTTATGCCATCTAGAGAACACCGTATAGAAGTCATGATTTTGTGGGCTTCTAAAATGGTTTTAGCATTATCATATAAGTATCGGTATTTTGGTATTTATGCTTCGTTTTCCTTTCAAGTACTAGTGCTGAAACGGTTGGTCGTGAGGGTAATGTCATTGCTGGTTAATTCGAAGATCATACGAGTACATTCGAATCTCACGTACTAAATGAACGCTCTTTTGCCATACGGTAGACTTTTCAGTTACCTTAAAGTTGCAGTATAAACATGTGAAATATTTCAATGAAGTTCAATGTTACTACACGAATCTAAATAATTATGTTACCAGTTAATGACAAAAACAATGGATTTAACTGGGAAAAAAATGTTTGAATCGCAGATTATAAGCGTCTCCTTGTATTTTTGAGGATCTAATGTATTAATCTACGCCTTTTGAACTGGTCGTTTTTCTTCCACAAAAGTGGGCAAAATGTCTCATGTTCTTACGCCCTTTCTATTTTGATGTCTTAACCTACTTTCATGTTGTCGTATTTTCTTCACGTTACTGAAAGCCCGGATTAGGGTTCCTTGCTCTTTTCAATTTGCGGTCCACAATGGCTCCTGAATCGCTTTCGGATGATCCGCATTGTACGTGTAAAGTGGCGACGAAACTGCCTGAACAAACACGGCTCCCAGATGACGTGAATTCCCCGAAGGAACTAATTCTCTTTCTTAAGTCGTGGCCACCAAGTGGGGATGCATTCCAGAGAAGACTGAACCATGAAGTGCTAAGCGAAATTAAATTATGCATTATACGACGTTATATCATGCTGTGTGATCTTCTAGCAGAATTATAACCTTTAAAATTGTGAAAACCATCCCGGTAATTTGTGAAATCTAAACTGCTGGATTTGAATGAAGCTCATTGATCACTAACTGATCAGTTATTGGTCTGAAAAACAGTTAATTTATTTCTATTATAGGTGGGTCATAAATGCATTCCGAAGTTAAACTAGTCTCACGGGCTTGGAACATATTCTTGAACCATTTTTCTGTGATTTGTGCCCATTGAATTGGCCTATCACGAGCACCACTGCTGCAGGTAAGTCGGTACATATCCGAAGCTGAACATGCAGTTCCAGATTTTCTCTTTCTTCTCGAATATCCTCCACTCCTGTCATCCTTTCTTCCCCTTCTCGTTCTCCGCTAGAAAAGCCAAGCACCCCTATACAAATACCAACTTTTTCATAGAACTTCAAATCATCTCGATCTTCTACTCACATCGATTGATTCTAATGTTGCGAAATATTTTGATCAAATATTGCTCCTACGGCTGAATAAGGGCTAATCGAAGTGCGCAGATCAGTAGTTCTGCGAAAATAAATTGAGTCATGCCAATAATTTCGCTTCCATACTGCGGACGGTTGTGTCTTGTGGATACCTAAGTCACCCATAAAATTAGTTCCAAAAGGCGAAAGTGATATTACGGAGTGAAGCTACGACAGCATTTCTTGAAACCAGTTTTCATATCAGCTGAGAATAAGTTGCCGAGAATATGTAGAGTCGCGCCAAATTTGTCTTCTAATCTTTTACCAGGGCTAATGTGGAGAGAATATAACGGTCGAGGGATCTGGCTTGTTTGTACAATAAACTTCAGCCACCATCACCTCTCATGAACGAGTCTTAGTTTCGCGGAGAAGGTTGGAGCAGAGGAGAAGGAATACTGTGTATCGATCGTTCCCGAAAATAACATTTGCCCTTTGAAGAGAGAGAATTTTAGCTAGGTAGCTTTCCCTGGAAATAGCCAAATCATTTGGCAAGTAGGTATCAATGCCTCAGGATTGAACTGATCGATGCCGATCCCCTCTGTTAGAAGGACTTTTGGAATAATTTAGTCCCTCCTTGAGTGTTTCCCCTCCTGTTTTTCGTTGGATGGAAATGTATCTTTTATTCCTCCTTTCGGGATTTAGGTCGTGTTAAATTTTAAATGGGCGTTGCTTGCCAGGAGGGGGAACTTAAGCAGAGTTTTTCTTAGCGGCAGGTGACACTTTAAGTGTATGTCCCCATCAAAATGAATTTTCATTCTTTTCAGAATCTTACTATCAAACGCATAGTATATTCAAATAGCGTCCGAAAACCAAAAGATATTATCATTATAGTTCGATTTTGGGTGATGTAATTAATTTAAATTTCAGGCCAGTACCTTCGTATAATTTTTAGCGGTTGCTTTCTTAGGAATGTTGGCGTCATGTAACCGGTGAATGTAGCCTTATTCACCTATTACACCATGACGCCATATTATAAGTACTTCGTTCTTTCTTCCTCATAATACGAGATAATTCAGTTCATAATTCGTTTCACATCAATTCATTGATCTTCACATGTTACTTTTACGTCCACGTTTTTATATTGTACCTTGATACCGTGGCAATACCTAGATGATAGCCCACAGTGTAATTCTTTGTCGGTTCAGTATAGGAATATGTGAGAGCTTGTAACGTGGAACTTCTTTATTCCATTTCCATTTCTAGTGGCTAATGTTTCAAACATTAACACAAAATGTCGTAATCCTATTCTTAGGGAAATTTTCTTAATGCACTATATAAAGCCGCAACATTTATTTAGTCATCGTGGACTCTCGGCCCTCATTGAGCAATGTTGCTGGGTATTTCTTCAAATCTAACATCACATTCCTGAAGTGTTAATCATGAACACAAAAGGCCAAGATAGAGGAAAGTGGCTTATTTTTTTCTGATAAAAGGCCTCTTTCGATACGTATAATCGCTCGGAGTGGCATCTAGCGGGTAAGGGTGACACTGCGATGTCGAGTCGTCCCGTCCGCTGCACGCAACGGATCGATAAATAATTCCGAGGGTATGAAAAAAATTTTGCCAGCGGAAAATACCTCATCTTGAATCCCGTCACTTGCGCTATTTCCGTGTCAGTAAATTGATCTTCCCCTTAACTGTCGCCCTCCAGCTCCTCGGAAGGCACCTTCCAGCCCTGCGGAGAGTCTCGCAAAGAGCCCCGGCCGCATTCTTTCTCCCGTCATGACTCTGCGTACGTAATTGTGCGAGAGACTGCGGCATACGTCGCCGCCTTGGTTCATTTCACCCCTTATTCGGTCTCTTGCATAACGTATTTCATCCGTTGCAACAGATTCCATGAAATTGGATTCCCCTCGACGGCGTTCTGGTATTCAACTGAACGCCTTCCAACGTCAGTTCATGGAATTTTCTGTACACTAGCTGCTGAAAGACATTGCTTCTCAAGGAGCAAGCCGAAACGCGTTTCCTTTCGAGAATGTCTTGTCTTGTCAACAAACACTGACCAGGAATTAATCTGTAATTCCTAATAATATTATAGGGTTAGTTATTGATTTAACATTCCTTGATTTTTGCAGTTTATTCAGTTAGTGCAAAATTACACCATGCTTTAAGGGTAGCATAACAATATTAGGAAGAATATTGTGCCATTGCCCATTTCATTTGCAAAACTGTCCGTGGTCAGAGAAGCACGTGATGCTTCACGTGATTGGATGTTTGGCGTTTCAGCAATTAAGGTGGATTCGCTCCTAACTAATTGCCTCGAAGTCTTCTACACTACGATATTAATATTTCAGATGTCTGCATTCCATACCTATTTTTTGCCTATAGCTCAGAGAACAAAGGGTTTCCCTTCACAGATTACAGTCCCCAAATATAGAAATCTTTTAATTCCCTTTTAAAAAAAATATCCGGATATTTATTTAATTGTCTTTTGGGTCAGTTTCAATTTCTCATAATTCGTTTTACATGATTTGAAGTTTAGAATCAGTTTTTCCAACCTCTGAAGTTTTATAATGCTTTTGGACGAACCCATGATAATTTTCCTCTATTCCTACTCACAGTGTCGCAGAATGTGGGGGCTATATATTACCTCTTTAAATAGAAACCCCACAAACATTTTAAGAAAATTAGATTCTCTCTTTACATCACAGGAAATCAAAGAAATATTTTTTTTAATTATGCTACAGTGAATAAGGATTGAATTGACTAATGGGAACAGGTTGTAAAATAAATTGAATAAAATCATTGGAACCTCAATATTCTGTCCTTCATAAATGGCAAAAAAAAGATATTAGCCGTTGGGGTTGGTGATATTATGATTCGTGCTTACCCCTCAAATAAAAATATTCCTGCGCCGCCGTACACAATCGCCTCAGCCAGTAGGCCCTTTCTAATTTCAGAGCAAGAAATTTACTGCCGTTATATCATCCATTTTCTGTAAATACGAATTCATCAACGGAAAAGCCAAAAAAATGAAGAGGTTCCATGAGTGTGATTAGAGTTTGGGAGTCGGTTCGCTAAAACGGCGGCCGCCGCCGCTGCGGTGCAGCTCGGAGGCGAATGCTTCCGTGTGGAAGTGGGCGCGCAAAGAACCTTTTGGCGCCCGTTGTGGGTCGTCGGGGGAGGGGCTGTACTCCAGGAATTTCACTGTCGGCTTCTCGGATCCCCTTGCGGCCCTAAGGTTCCCTTTCTTCTCGGCGGTTGACCACACTGCTGCTGTCCGCCATATGCTTTCGGGGAACGAGGTTTGAACCCGTCTCCTGTTTGTTGGAATGTTCGTTTTTCGTAGAGGCACAAACGGGAAAAATCCTTCGCTTCCTTCCCCGAAAAGTCTCCACGCCGAAGTCATTCTCTCGCCGAGTACCTGCTATTCCCTATGCATTTTTTTTCTTTATTTTTGCAGCAGTAGATCGTTCGTGTGGATTTTTTTGGCATAAACAGGGAGAAATGAAAATCGTTTCTGATGAGCGTACGTAATAATGTCAATTTTTTTCAAGTACCTTTAAGATACGGGAAGGAAGACTGTTTTCGGTGTTTCACTAAAATTTGCCCCCTACAGCAATACCTACCTATTTCCTCACTTCTTTGGTGAGATCTCGCACTCACACTTATTCGTGTGCATATAACATGAAAAGTGCACAAGTCAGTTCCTGATTTTAAAATAATTGTGTTCACGCATGATAAACTGCCCTGTAGTATTTGGAGAAACTCGAGCTGCATTTCTTTGTTTTTGAAAATTCTACTTTTTGTATTGCAATGGTTGTATGTCATATAAAAGATGTAGTTATATTTTTGGTTTTAATGTAAAAAAGGCGCGTTTTCACAAGTGATTATTAGCGCCCGTATGGTTATCTATCTTCACTAAAGGAATGGTAGATATTTTTGGGGAAACTCCTTAATTAATTCCGGTAAGCATTGTATAGTCCATTTAGCATCAATTCATTGGCTTAGATCTAGCCTCACAGCCCCTTTGACATGATAATTTTGCATAACGGCGTTGATTTTTGAAGACGGTCGCTTATGTCCTATTCCCGCGAAGTCTGAAAAATATGCGTAAGGCTCTGTTCGCGTGTTCTCACCGTCAAGGAGAGTCGCTCACGTGTCACCCGGTAAGTAATCATTTGTGCATTTCAATTACCAGCCATCGAGAAGGCCAGCCATCCATCTGCGTCGTAAGCTCCCTGCCGTCATTCTGCAGTTCTTCGGGCTCCATTTTTTATCCCGACTTTTGACTTCCCGTGCCCTCAGCTGTGCCTTCTCTTTTTTTTTCCTGGCCGCTAGCACGCGGCCAGTTCCAGCCGATTCGCTTCGCCTTTTAACTTTCACCGGCCCAACCTCACCCGCGCGCGGCCCCACTCGTTGACGGGAGGACTCCCAGCGACGCCCAGCGCGTTCATTAGCCCACTCGTCCTTTGCAAGAATGCCGCCGCCACTTGAGAGGGCGGAGGGACGCCCTCTCCCCCCCCTCCTCATTCCCCTCCTTTTACCCTCCTCCCGTTTACTCCCCCGATCCCTCCTCCGCGTCCCACCACCCTCCTCACTTCTCCTCGGCCTTCGTGAACGTGCGTGCGTGGGGGAACGACCAGTGGGGGTCGACTTTTCCAGACTGGTGTCTACCCACGGGAGGGGTCAAAAAAATGAGTTCGGTGCCCTGTGGTTTCCGAAACTTTTATCGGCGATTTCACTCTTGCGGAATATTTTTCCTACATTTGGCCGAAACTGAAAGAGCGCCTATGCAAATGCATGCTGTTTGTTATAAGTGATATTCAGAACTACGTGGCCTTGGTTCATTAAAAATAGGATTTCCCATCTTTAAAAAACGAACTACCGTGATTTACTGAAACTTGGGGTATATTTAACCAAAATCCATTGACTAATGGTGATGATTGAATTTTTAATTCGTGGATTTTGATCGCCGCCGAATATGGAGCCCTAGAAAGCATTTTTTTTAATGGATAGACGCTATATATTCTTTCCAAGGGTATGGAAGCACTGCCTACGTCGATGAAACCAAATAGTTGACCCCAACCTTTTAAACGTTTTACTAACAGCGTTATAAATATCAATAATCGAACACTTGATTTATCAGTTTCTTCTTACCGGGTGTTAATGTTCCTGTTACACGTCGGTAAAGATAGGCCTTAGGTTGGTGAAACGGAGATAATAGAGAAAACTGAATATTTACGATTCATTAGAATGATTATATCGCATTCTTACATCTCCTCTTTTGGGGCACGACGTGGAAATGAGGCTGGAAGCCATTGTCTCGAGCATCCAGCCCGCCCTTTTCTCGGATTTCCTCACCCCCTCCTCTACCTCCTCTCTCAAATCCCCTCCTGTAGGGGCCTAATTCTCTTCCCAGGCCCCTCGAAAACTCCCTAGGGAGGAGCTGAAATGAGGTCAACATTTTTTTCCAAGGTAAAGATCAGGTCGTAAGGTCTGAGAACGGGAAGAAGAGAAGGGGGCGACATCGACCAGGGAAAAGGTTAACCGTTGCCCTTTGTGTGATTCGCTACGCAGCGGGACGGAATATCGGAAAATGAAGCCCCTGGATTGATCCATTGTTACTGCGTTGTGGCATTCTGGGCGTGAAATTGTACGCACCTCTTCCGCTCTCCATTCCGGATCAGACCGTGGCAGGGAATACGAAGGCGACTCTGAAACACCGTAATGTGTATATAATCACGGGGGTTAATTACTTTTGACGATATATTTCATTGCATTACCGGAGTAGTAAAAGGAATGAAGAATTTAATACGAATGAATGACTGAAACTCTGTGTTTGGAGTGAGAAAAGGGGTTTTTTTTGCCGGTGAAACGCAATGAGCAAGGAAAAAAACTATAGTAGTAGAGTTATCCAGCGATCAGATAATGGTGTTGGTGTTTACTGTTGTACGTATTGGTGAACACACTCTTCGATCAACATCAACATCAAATATAATGATGGAAGATGCCGAGAGACGGTGCAAGTTATCAAAATGTGCCTACAACCTAGCGGTCAGTGTCAACAGCCTTCTGCAATAAAACATGAAGAGGGCGCACACCGCAACACAACAGCACAGCATTGCTTACAGTGGACGCCCATCTTATTGTTAGTACTAGAAATGAGATGGTACATAAAACTGGAGGAAGCCTGAACATGGTCATAAATGTAAAGGTGGAACTTGTGGAAGACACCGGTACCGAAGGCAGATTTAAAGAAGTCAAAGAAGCCCTAGATGAGCAATTTGTGGATTACACAGTCGACAGTGAGCTGCTATGGATAATGACACTTGAAAGATTGCCCATAAAAGAATTAACACAAAATTTCGAGAAATGAAGGTGATGGAGCCTATTACAAGATCAAAATCGATGTTTCTTTACCTAACCCGAAGGAGAACACCATGACGGGTATGTATGTATGTATCATGTAGGTATGTATGTCGTATGAGAGTGTCTAATAAGGCAAAGAAAGAGTGATTGTTGCCAAGAAATCAAACTGTAAAAAGATGAGTAACACCAAAGTAGCATACAGACAATGGAAGAGCGGTTTTGGAGAAAAAAAGTTTGGTGTAATTAAATCAGAGATTGAATGAACTGAAAGAAAATGAAGTGATGGGAAACTGAATTGATTGATTGAAGATCTCAATTGCCTAACTAGAAGTATCAAGGGCAAATTCTGCAAGAAGACGGATTAAGACAGAAGAGAGCAGGGTAAACGAAAATGACTGGGCCCAAATATACAGAGAAGGGGATTTCACAAAGCAGTCCGAAGGAAAGAAACATCTGAAGAAAAAAGGCACCCTAAACTTACAAAATTAACAAATGGAAATATCAAATTATTTATATTACCTATAGAAAGATAATATTTTTAGCTTTCGTTCAATAAACATTTTCTGACTCCGTGAATCCGCATACAATGATTTATTAATCGTTATCTACCGATTAAGGTAGGTATTTGATGGACAACCCCTACAGTAACCCTTTCTTCATTTCTCTTCTTACTTACAGCCTCCCTTCATTCAATCCAGCATGCCTAATC
>LYUA01001219.1:122793-134174 GCA_002093875.1 Calopteryx splendens | reverse complement strand
AGATTCATAAAATATCTTGAAACTTGTATTGGTACTCAATTAATTATTTCACAAAATATTTACCAGTGGCTGAAAATATATTAATCATTATATATAAATAGGTACTTGGAAAGCTTTGCACTATGCCTCAATGTTTGTTAGAGAAGTTGGAAGTCGGAGATCTCTTTCCGATTAATTAATCTTTCATTACAGTTTAGTATGATGAAAATAAAATTTCGCCCTTTAAACCATTGAGTACTGCATCTCAATAATATGAATATATTATTTAAGACTGCCTCCGCACTTTGAAATACCTGGTGTGGAATATTTTTTTTCTAATTTTTCATGTTTGAAATTTTGAAATAACCATAGTGCCTGAAATCTCTATAGAGTGCCATTGAGGACGCAACGTTTTACTTATGCTTAGGTGGTTGACATTGAGCCCTTGAATTAGGATGGCCGTTTCAGGCATCCCGAAGGGAATCCTAAAACATTAAGACAAACGGTTAGGTTTCTATGAGAGTGGCATTTTCTAACGAATAAGGCAGCTTTCTCACGTTCGTTGCTATTGGCGTTCGGGCATCGATCAATTGCACGTGAATTGCAAGAGCGTGACTCTCTCTTTGTAGAGTTCACGAAATGGGATGATGGCTCGCGTGACGCCCCTGGCCACTGTATGCTTTTCCCACTCCGCCACTCCCATTCTCTCAGCCCCCACATCCTTGCGCCCTTCCCCGAGAACGGAGGTTTGGTCGATCTTATTGAATGCGGAGCGTGGAAAAGGCAGGGTTACCATGACAACCGCCCACCTCGACGTCAAAACATGGCCGCTGCTCCTGCTTCACGGAATACGCCACGTCCAATGGGAAAAGGAGATGCCGAGAAAGGCCACTCATCCATGGAATGTTAACACCGTATTGCGTTCCCCCCTCTGGAAGCCAACGTTTGAATAGGCGGATAATGTGAAACACATACGAAGCTATGTTTATTTATTTTATGTGAATAGCATTCTCAATAAATTTCCTCTTCTCACGTCTGAGTCCTCGTTCCTATTCGTCTTGCTCAATTGCCCTATTTTCAAAGAGGTTTGCGGCCCCTGACGAGTATTTTATTCTGTTCATATTGAGGATGTCTCGAAATTAATACGAAGGCCGAGTGAGGAGGCATATGAAATTACTATGCAAGAAGGAACAATATATTGTTTTTATTTTTTAATGGAACAGTTGGGAGGACATACGTAACAACAGTAAATAAACAAGTATATTTGAGATCTTCATGCCACCAGACTTGTTCACTTTCAATGAGTATATCTAAACAGGATGAACATATGGTAGAATCGTAGAGGAAATATTTTTCTACCAAACATTTTTTAAATTAGGCTATGATTGATTGTTTGTAGTAATATTTACGTTTGAACTATCTCTAGCTTTCAAATATACATGAAAGTAATTCCGCTTTATCCCCATTCCCTCTTATTGATTCTTGCTCGAGGGAATGTGCACCCCGTTCCAGATATCATTGTTATCTAACTATTAACCTGCGTTTTCAAAATCATTAAGTTTCAAATTTATTTATGCATATTTGGAATTATTCTTCTTCCTTACTAGTAACCCTTAAAAATAATCTTTTTCTTTCAAAATACGCTATTAGTCGCGTTTCGCAGGTCCGCGTCAGGTCCTCTTTGTGCAAATCATTGTTACTTCAAAAACCCCTGTAAAATTAGATTTTACAATTTTCAAAGACATCTGCGCACTTCAATTTGCTCCTTGGACTTACTCCTGATGGCAAATGAGTCCACATCCCTTTGAACCACTCTTTTCACGCCATTGTTTCGCAGGACTCGAGCTAATAGCATAGTTTTATTTGTTTTGTGGACAGCACCTATTCCCGAGGTGGGATTCCATCACGCGACTTTTTGGTTTGCCCAAAAGTCGTGTGATTTCCAAGCTATGTCTGACATGGTATTCTTTATTCTTTTGTGCAATCTTCAGCATGATTGGAAGGTACTTACGTGTACTTATGTATAATGGAATTCAGGATAATTTTGCGGACGACTTAGTCGATGGTCTCTTTCGATAATAAATGGGACCATTTAGCAGTCTCCAAGCTTAGGTCATCTGCGGCTGTTTGATTACTCGGTGGCACGTAATTGCAACGATAAATAGCCGTCATTTATTCCAGATCCACCCTCCCTTTGACGGGAGGGTGGATCGATTTGAGGGATATGAGCGCACAGGCAGACCGTTCTTCGAGGCTTGGCGCGCCACCCCCCTCTCGCCTGTGGGTCTGAATATTTTGCATATGCTTTCTTTCCTCCTCCGCGCAATTCCTCCAACGAGGGAGAACAAAGGAGGCGCGTAGCCGTTTATGAGGCATTATCCCCACCCCCCGCCCACCCTCCCGTCATCCCCCNNNGGCGCGTAGCCGTTTATGAGGCATTATCCCCACCCCCCACCCACCCTCCCGTCATCCCCCAATGGATTCCCACCCGCGTTACGTGCTGATTCTGGGATCCTTTGTCCCTCCAGTAGGGAAAACGGTAAGAGAGGGCGGGCGGGGAGGAGGGGGGGGGGTGAGAGAAGGAGTGAGAGGAGAGCACTCGGAGAGCCTTCCTCGAAAGGTGTACGTGTGCAAGCTCCCTCGAGAGCATTGCGGCTCGGGGTGGGGCGAGGCGGCAGGAAGGCGCGTGGGGAGGGATGGGGCCGTTTGTGTGTGCGCTCGCTCTCTCTCCTTCCTCACCCGCGTCAAAAAGAAAAAAAAGACCTCTCTCTCTCCAACAACGTGGCGTCGGCTCCGTCGAGAGGAGTCTGTTGTCATGACAACGCCCCGAAGCACTCGGGGCGGAGGAAATGTTTGTAACGCCAAGCCTGTCCGTTGTTTCCAACCGTCCCCTTACCTAACTCCTTACCTTCCTTCCTCCCTTCCTTCATCCCCCTCTTGTTTCTCTCTCCCTGGCCAGGCCTGCCATTTATCTCCCTCGCTCCACTCCCTAAGTGGAGAACGGAAGAAGTTGATCGTACTCATTTCTTAGGCCTCTTTGACTAAGGGATCCATACTGCGATTCTCTGCAGCTTTGGAATTGTGTAGCACCGTGGTAATTGCGGCATCCATTGCGGAAGAGGGGTCGGATCCACGAAGAATGGACGCGGAAGCCAATTGGTAATCATTGGGAGGAAACGGAAAGTTTGTGTGGGATTCTGATAATTGGTCCAAGTCTTCAACGTGTACAGGCAATCATCTTGTTCTAGGATGCTTCTTTGCTGACCGTGGCGTATCACAACTACTAAATGAGCACTTAAAAATGCGCGGATTCAGCATTCTTCTTTTTTTAAATTTCTGGTTGATATAAATGTAATCGGATGTAATTGCGTGAATGTTCTATCTTTGCTTTCCTGGTATTTTTCTAAACTTTTGGGATTGACCGATAAAAACTCAAATTAGTTACTTTGACTACACTTGGCTTCCCTGTGGAAAATCGAAGCTCTTTCCTAATTTTGGACATGGGTAAAAATCAGCCTGGCGACATCACGTATGATAAAAATAAAACGTCGTGACCTATCTGAAATCGAAAATCTAATCAGCTAATGGCTCTTACCCCCTCGTTGAGGCGCTTCGAGATATTTAGCTCGTGAAATGATATTTCCAACGATCGTCGTGTGGGTATTGACTTGGGAGAATTAATTGTAATCGGCATCCGCTCTCCCCCACGCCAAGGATTGATTGTCAGCGTTAGTTTTTCTATCAGAATGCCCGTTCGGGGACGGTGGCGTGAATAAAACAGAAAAGGAAGGGCGTTGGAAGAATTAGGGGGTGGGTTAAGGCCCCTTCTCTCGCCATGTTTATTGTCGCTATTTATTGTCACGTGAGACGGCGCCTGAGGGTTGTGCCGCTCCAGCAGTTGAGCGGAAAGGTCACAATGGTCGCCATTCACTTTTGTCGTTTGGCGCGTTAACAGCCTTTTTTTATGACCGCAGGATTATCCGCTTCATTGCGTGACAGTAGCGGCCGAAATTCTCTGCGCGTTTGGTTGTCTGTGGCGATCTTCTCCTCAAAATTATTCTATCAAACGCCCATCTGAGTTCATCAGGCCCCGACCGAGCCATAAAACTGGGGATTGGGGTTATGGGAAAGAAATACAATATTCAGTATTTTTATGCGGAATTTCTCAGACCGTAATTCATTCGTTAGAGATTGTCGATTATTAAAAGCATGGCTCAGGAAAGAAAAATAAATTTGGTACTTGCTCCTCCTTTCATAAAATCACGGTACAGTTGCCTCTTCGAAGCGACAGAAATTTCAGTGCCTCAATCATCTTAGTCACAACACCTTGAAAACTACGAAAGTTGTCGACTAATGGTTGTGGAATGACCTAATCAGTGTTATTTATAAATTTAATCACTGACGGGAATTAGGCAATTTTCCCGAAAAAACCGTACCTTACATGAGAACGTAGTTTGAACTGAGTTCATTGCCAAATCTCCTTAAATTGACTCGGCGAGCGTTGCTTCGTTTCAATAGAATTTACATTTAATTAAAATTTCAACTTTTCTCACCTTTTATCCGACCGGATGATTGCAATACTTTCAGAGACTATCCCTTTTTATTATTTTCCAATTAAATGAAATTGCACAAGAACATCAAATTGCTTAATAGTTTAGTAATTTCTTCATGCCCAGGATTTTGCAATAGATATTTTCATCGAGTATTGCAAAAGACATCCTTCTAAAGCAACTGTACGAACAGTAATTCAAATCCTTCGCTGATAATATATTTTAGCGGAGTCAAAAGTATATATCCTTATCCTATGATGCTAGTAAGGAAGAGGATTCATAGCGATGGCTACAACTTAAAATATTTGACTCTACGTAGATTAGCCATGTTGGACCACTTTTTACAAATTTGGCGTTCTCTCGAATGTTTCCAAGCGTCTCTCTCCCCCCTGGGCCGCAATTGGACCAAGACTTCGAAGTCTTGGACTCTCGAAGGAAATGCGTGATTCCATCCCACGACTACCGACCCCGTTCCTGCCGGACTCTTTACCACAGGACCCCCCGCACCTCAAAAATCATTCCCGTCCTCTCAAGTTCCCTTTGGAGTCTCATAAGGGTGTCGGTGAAGTCGGCTGCTGCCTCCATCGAGTCAAAGGGGTGTGATTTGTCCATTCGCTGGGCGTACCTATAGGAGGTCACCGTGGTCTTGAGATCCGAGTAATCGTTCCGGGTTTCATTTCGATTAAATTCTTCTCCCTCTTCTGATTTTAATCAAGCACGTTGTCACAGTTGAATTTTAAAAGTTGATTTAATTCCTTCTTGTGCCAAACCAACGACCTAAATTCTTAATTTTACTTTAAATATAATTTGCTTAACTATCCCTTAAATATATTGGTGCTCTTAGTGGAAAAACCGTCCCATGGGTGCATGACGCTGAAATACTTGAAAATGGAATACTATAACCATGTTAGAAGTATATTATCCGTAGATAGATTAGTCCAATTAGCATTTATGAAACACATTAGCCTTCATTAATTTTGGTTGATGCTTTGCCATTGTTCGTTATAGGTTGATTTAACTATTTTTCTTCGTTACTCTCGAGTTTTTTTCAAAATCTTCTTTGAGATGGGATTATTTATTCGTTCCTTTCACCTCGGGGAATATGAACGGGTGTTCATTACCGAAAAGAATGTTTTTGCTGTAGTTTATTCATTGATTTTTTTGTGGGCTATTTTCTTATTTTTGGTGTCATGCATAGGCTTACCCTTTAATTCTTGTTCCTCTATCCCGAGCTATTGTTTTCCTGAGCCTATGGAAGAGATTAAGAGCTACCGGGACTAGGCTGAGAATCGTTACTCTCTTTTTTAAACGATTGGTGGAATTATTGCCAGTGGATAGGTATTTCATGAATAGCTTAATGATTCTTTAGGTAAACTGTGCCATTAATCCAGTAGGTAATCCTCGCAAGCAGGTAAATGACTTGTGCCTCCAGGTTATGGTAAGGCTTAGTTTTTTTTCCAAGCAGGTGCCAATAAATCATTGAAAATAATGGTACATATATTGAAAGTTGGAGAGATCCATCACGTTTATTTCTCTCAAAGTGGTCTGGAAGAGGATTAAAAAATGAGAAAAACCCAATTATCTGCGTATAATTGCCTTTTTTTCCATTTTCTCGTGGTAGTATATATTAGAACTTAAACTCCGTTTTTCAAATACTTGTTCCTTTATCAATAATAGCGTCCTTAGGCTTCGTCACTAGCTGCATAGTAGTTGACCATCCCTTACATTTGCATGGATTAGCTCTTTTAATTAAGAGCGCTCGCCTAAATTTAGAATAACTGAATCGTAGTAACGGTGCCGGTAATATAATAGGTACATCGTGTCTTTATAGTATTCGCCGCCCCAACGTGTTTTAGCCACTTTTCTAAGGTATTTGCGCATTATTTCCATTGTACTGAAATAGCAGTTGAATCTAGTGAGGAAACTATGAGAGTACCTTCGCTTCTTGAGCTCTTTTAAGTAGTGAGCGCCACGTTCCCTCGGGCTCGTATTCGCCCATGCAGAGAACATTAATGAAATTATTTTTCGTTTAAGGAGAGGTTTTTGTGCATTCTGTGCTTAATAACTCGTTATTCTTTTCTGAATGCCCAACATTAGTTTCAGTATCTTGGGTCTTGGCTGAAATGAGGAGAGACTATTATTCGCATTTGGAATCACTAGTACCTATTTGAAGCTGGATATGAAAAAAATAAGGTGAAAAACGTTTTCTTATTACTGATCCTTCAACATAAACATCTTGATATCTTTATGGCTACTGCCCAGGGAAAAACGTACAAAGTCAAGAGATCAATTAGGTTTCCTCATAATTGGAATCTATCATGATAAATTCGAATATCACATTATCGAATATCACATTAAAAGTTCCCAGCAAAGCTAATGCAAAACTGAAACATGAATAAGAATTTAATTTTGTCTCCGGGAAACGATTCCGTTTTTTCCATTGAATGTGTCCCTGAAATATGTGTCAAAGATTTTTGTTATAATTCTTAATTCAGTTTTAAATTTAATTTTTAAAATATGCCCCTCCATTTATTTTTACCTTAATGTGCAGCTGTAGTTTATAGGACTGTATTGGGGACTTAATACATGAAACCTTAGGTTGCCTAAATATTTTTGGCACGAAGAGCGTTAAAATCTTACCTAGTTTTTTAGAGTTATAGGAAGGTCTTGAGAATCGCTTTTGATACTTGTTTTCTGTCTGAACTAGTTTATCAATTCGGGGCGAGCTAATGGCACTTTTGAACGGCCTTTCTTTATCGGTGGCATTCACTGAAACGTGGAGGAAGTAGGCCGCACACCGAAGTTCCTTTTTCGGAGTCTTAACAGCGCTGGAGAAATATAAGAATAAATTTCAAAGAGAAGCCGTCCGATTGGTTAAAAATTAATTTTAATGAGTGGAAAAAAGTCGTTCGATTGTTACAAAATACAGGCAGGAGAAGATTACTTGCAGGATTTAATCTATTGGAATTCTTTCGAAGTTAATGCTAAAACTGGGAGAGTTACTTCAACATTACATATTGCATTGGTAATGGAGACCATCGTGCGAAGGGAATAATTCCGGCGAGCCAGCCCATGCAATTAAAATTTTTTCCAACGTTAAACTCGCAGTCCTCCAATTACTCTTTCACAGAATTAATACTTAATTGCCGTATAAACTACATGAGGAAGTCGTAATGTTTCCCATGGTGATTTCTATTCATTTAATCATGTGCTTCGCATCGTTAACTTGAGATGTGCAGTTTAGCCTAGCAAATAGTCCTCCTTGGAAATTTATCACCGAAAAAAATACATATTGAGGTTCGTTTGTACCAATGTCAGTGGCGTATAGTAAAAATTCTCTCGTTGAAAGACGTGCACGGTAGTGTAAAGAAAAATCTCCACTTCAGACGGAATCGTCGTCTGCTTTCCGTTTTCACGCGTACTGAAACTTCCCAGGCGTCGTGAAGCGTCCCTTTTAGCGTCGCAGAGCCAAGGGGGCGCGGCGGCGGCGCGTCGCGGCGTCCCGACTACGGTTCCGTCGAGAACTGCGGCATGACACGAGTGTGTCATAATACGGGCTGTTGTTCATCGCCGCACGAATGACTCGAGTGCTCCAACAGCACGCGTGCCCCTAGTCTCGCCTCCACGATTATCCTCGAAGCCGTGACCTCCACCCGTTCGCCCCGCCCCTCCCAAGGGCCACTTCCGGGCCCTATGGGCACTTGGCGCGAAGATAGGGCGTCCCTTCGCGTGTTCCCAAGGCGGCGGCGCGGCGCCCCTCGCCCCACGCAGGGTCCTCCGCCTCCCACGCCACCGAACCTTCGCCCCCGACGACGACGGAGGGGCCAACACTGGCAGTGAACTGGGTGTTCGATCCGAAGAGCAGCGCCCTCTCCTTTAATGGAAAATTCCGCCGTGTCGGAATAATTCAATTAGACCCCAAACTCTACCTGATTGAACCTCGCTCCATTTCGAAAGGTGAAAACCCGAAGGGATAACTCGATCTCTAAAGAATAATGTATCACTAAATCTGGTTGTTAGAATTCCTGTAATGCATGCGCGCAGCAGTTAGTCCCTTTTATCCGATCTTTTCTTCTCTCAAATCGAAGTGGAGAAGTTTAATGTAATAACGTTTAGGTGCTAATTTATTCTTTCCAATAATTCCTTTGATGTAGAATAAACCTAATAGATGCTCATCACATCGTCCGGAAATTCCAACAGTTTGCAAGACGGTTTAGTTTAAGATCTATTGAGAATTTTGGATCAATTTTCGGCTCCTTAAATTTTGTAAATTTGATTCTTTGTAAAGGCGAAAGAAATCCTTAAATCATTCGGAAGTCCAAAAATAAAATCACATGCTGGAACTATCCCAGCAACAATATTTTCAATACTTATTTAATATAATATCTTTGAAAAGTTGAATGCAGAGGACTAATAAATATATATTTATATATTAAACGTACGGGTTTTGCGTGGTGAACTAATAGGTATCTAACTCGGCTGCTGAATGAGTGTCCCGGGTTCAAGTCCGGGTGATCCCTCTGGACAACCCCTTCTGAAATGACATTGGTACGATTTTATGGGCACCAGATGGTAATATTTCTTTCCTGTTTCGAAAATCACGTTCATTAAGACAATGCGTTGCCACTAACCTCGAAAATTAAATGGGATATTCATTAATATACCTAATAGTGCATGTAAACTGTACTGACAATCTTAAACCGAAGCTGTTTATTCGCAACTTAGGTATTGAATCGATGTGTGAATACCGTTCGAGGTTAACTGTGTACAGTGGTTGTAAATATGGCTTTTCCCATCGAAAGATAGTTCTTAAGTAGAAGTGTATTGAGAGATAATGCGCATATAGTTTTCTAAGTTAAAAATGGAAAACCGTAGATGACAGAAGTAGGTATTTGTATGTGTGAATCATAGCCATGTATGATTCGTAAGTAGGTTATGAGTTTTTTTATATCCACTCGCGAGAGACCTTAATATTTCCTTTGGCTTCAACGTTGAATATTTAACGTTTTTCCTCGTACCTGAATTACCTTCATACCAGAGTTGTGAATTGAATCTATGACCTTTATTCTTATCGGAGAAAACAGGTTCCCGAACCGCGTTAAGCAGTGAATATACCCGGTAACGTACATACATATATAAAGAACCACATGAATTCTGAACAAGAGTAGACGTAAATGCATTTATTCCTGTTTCTTAGTTTTTTTGTGAGATGATAGGAATGTAGTAATTAAGGCCTTTGTTAACAACTCTGAACGTGACGGAGCCTGTGGAAAATATATCCAGCCATTCTCAAAATTAAGTCCTCTCTTCACAAAGTTAAATGATGACACATTTCGCTAATGCACGAGCGTGCATTCCCGCTGTGCCTTCGGCCTTTGAAATGGCTGACTTTTAAACGTGATCACACATATTTTGCCATGGCCACTAGAATGGCTGGCGTAAAAGGGAAATTTTAGTGCGAGCAATAGCCATACCTGCCTTTGTTAGATGTGCGTGAGATGGGTTTACAACGCTTGAAAAGTGTGTTAATAATCAGCTGTTATTACATCGTCCTTTGATGATCGCCATCCTGTAAGGCGGACTCGCGTGGTCGCTCTTTGGTTTGTCAGTTTTCATTACTGGGGTATACGGTCGATTATATTCGGCCGAGGTGTATTGAAGTACACGATTCGCAGGCATGTCCCTCGCGCTGACCTTGCGTTCGTTGCGTCCACCGGCGGCGATTGACCATGCACACGTTTTCACCTCGGTGCACCATCGTGTGGAGGTCGCTCTTTTTCGGCGAAACTTTTCCGCCCTTCGTGCAACCAAACGAGCGCCAAACTCGCTCCTCATGCCATTTGCCCTGCGCGGTCTTCGTCTCCCGTAATTGATTGCGTCATCCTCGGTGGCCGCATTCCCTAATTGGATTTCCTTCTTCGCGTCATCGTCGCTCTGGCGGCACACGTCCTGCGCCTCCCCCTCCCCTTTCAAGCGCCCCCCTCCCTCCCAAATCATTCAACACCCTCCTCCCTCTCCCCATCTGACGACTATTACTCGCTCTCCTCGGACTCTTCTGTCTCCCTTTGTGTAATCTCCAAATTCCGCAAGTGCTCTGGAAAATCGGGAGCGTGGAAGATATATTCAAACACTATTTATTTTGAAGCTCGCTGTATCACTTTCTCGTCTTGTGTTTTGATTTTCGGGTTTTCTCGCCTGAGTTTATTGGTCATACCTCCCCTTGGGAACCAATCAGGCATACCAACCCTCGAGTTGATTACTTTTTTTACGCCTGAGAAATATTTAACAAGTCAGCTGTAATCTCGGTGCAATTAATTATTTCACTTGGATTCATTCGAAAACCAAAGACTCAAATTGGATCACCGGCGTGGATTGATCAATGGTCTCTCGTGCTAATGACCCTGTTTTTCGATATCCTTTCGTTTTATCGATCGCTATGTGAAGAGTTTTGTGGATAGGAATCACTAAATATCTTCCGTCAATTGGGACATTAGGGAGCATAGCCTCGTGGTGAGTATAGCTGACCGAGAGTCACCTCAAAGTAACATTCGAGCCCTCATCTTGCTTTCCCGAGTCACTTACCAATCAATGGGATACTAAAATGGAACATACTGAGCAAGCAGCACAAGATTCACATAATTTCGAATGTCTGGTATGGGCAACCATGGCCGTCTATAAACAGTATTGCTTGTCGACGACGTCATAAACGAGCCTCGGTGAAAGCAACGCGCCTCGATTCCTCAAACCCATTTCCCGGACAAGAATGTATTGGAGCATCTCGCATAGCCCATGCCCGACTCCAAATCGACCACCCGTGACTTCTTTCCTTCGTCTCCCCCCCAAACACAAACA
>LYUA01001219.1:92778-103463 GCA_002093875.1 Calopteryx splendens | reverse complement strand
TGGTACCCGAAAAATGATACACAGCTTGGGTGAAGGTGAGGTTGCCAAGAGGCATCACCGGGAATCGAGTCCAGGCCCTCCGGTCAGCAGTCCAGCGCTGTAACCACTGGGCTACCACGCCTCATGAAGTAATAATAAATTATCGTTATAACACACCCCACTTATACTCCATTATCGCCCTAAAAAACCCCGTCTGGTATCATAAAGTAAATGTTTTACGACATTTTTGGCCGATGGTGTGGATTTAATCGATGCATTTTTCATAGCAATACCAGCGGAGAATCATTAGAATTGATCATTAAATTGAAAACTGATACTAATTCTCCGATTGTTGGATACGTCAGGGATAGATACATTCTAACACAATATCTCCTGTAGTCACGAAAAATATTTATTAATATATTTCATACATAGATTACTTACGTGATGACCTTCATATATTATCTTAAACATTTGAAATCCATGTTTTAGAAAGTGAAATGCAGAACCAGTTAAAGGACCCCGCAGATAGTACAGGGGTCACAGGTCACGGTGGTGTCCGTTACTTTCTTTTTCACCCTCCATACATAAATGGGCAATAAGATATTTCATCTAATATTTCTATTGTTTTGTGGTTTGTTGTCACTAGTGAATAATTAAAGGCAGGTTTACGAAATGGTAATACGTGATCTATCTCTCAGGCAGTCGGCGCCACACGGTTGTGTACGTTTGATTGCATATTCCACAGGATAATTCGTGAGCTCTCCATTTCTTCCGTCGAGTCGCATGAACTTAAATGCAATAATTTGCACCCGAAAATAAGTGATAGGTGTTGTTCCTTCGTGAGTGATACCATGTAGATTGAAGCCCACTCTTCTCATGATAATGTTATAATGCAAGGGCTTTCACTGAATAACCATTTTTAAGCGTAAAAATTAATTAAAGTAAAAAAAACTCTTTACTACGCGAAAGAAGAAATACCCAGCCTAGAATATGTCAAAACGATTTTATCTCGAGAATGAAAGAAGATTTAACTGAAGCGTCAAAGCACCACGTGTCGCCTAAAATCAGCAATGGCGATTGGAAAAAATCAAATGTTAATACACCTAGAGTGGGCTATTGAAATCAAAAACATAATTAACTCCTACTTTTTAGTACGTTATTTCCATCGGATACCATTAGAAAAATATTGCTCTCCATCAAAGTGATCTACTTCCATTAGTGTGCTTTACTGGGAAGAAATTTAAAAAAATAAGTTTATAATTTATGATCCCATCGAACTATTAAAATGATACTAAAATAATATCAAAATTATTAGTCAATTAAATGGAAAGTACTCCCTCAAGAACAAGAACATTAAAACTAGCGAGTAGATGACGGCATAAATGTCACGAGGAGTTAAACTTAAATTTAATAGATTACATACAGCGTAGAATAAAGTCTATAGAAATAAATTTCAGAATGAGGAGCGATAATTTGACCCTTATGAAGCTTTAGCAGCAATTTAGATATTTTAACGATATTTCTTAATTTGTGACTTGAACCAATAAAAAAATTATTTTTGAGAAACAAAACTCGCGATATTGAACATCAATCGCTTCTTATGATATTACAATTTTCGTTAAATTAACTCGTTACTGTACCTCTGTTAAGGCTTCTCCAAAGCGTGAGGATAAGGAAGGAATCGTTTGACTCGCCATCGTGGCGTCCCCCAATTCAGGTGCGTGGTTGATCTTGTTCGGAACTTCAATTCCGTCCAGTCGACTCTCGCGAGCACGAAAAGGAAGCAGAACCTGTTTGATCGAGTGAGAATAAAGATGTTTCTCGCAGATACGCAAAATGTCCTCGGCTGTATGGTCTCCATTAAGAGCTAAAAGCGTGTGTGAACGAACCGATCAAGCCGGCTCCATTTTTCAGCGACAGGGTCCTCATTTTCCTTCTCCATCCCGATGTTTCACGTCAGGGGCACACTCCCTTCGCTCACCCTCCTCTTCTCTCTCTCTCCCTCCCTCCCTCCCCCCTCTTCTCTGTCTCTCCTCTTTCCCCCTCGCCACGCCCCTTCTCGATCCGGACTCGGTTTGCCTCGATGAGAGTTCTCCATTCCTTCCGATCCATTTTTCCCCTTTAATCCTACTCTGTCTCTATCCCCTGAATCGCACATTCCGACGCTCTCCCTCGCACTGCCGAGAGTAAGTTCTTTTGTATGAGCATCGATCTATCAAAAGGTTCTTCTCTACCCGAGAAGGCGTACAATCCCATTCGTTTCCTCCCTTTTCTCTGCTGTCGAGGAGAAGCGCTGCCATCTTTATGGATCCTCTTTAAGTTCGTGGCTTTAAATTTTTGGGGAAATATTTCTTAGATGTTTCATTCTTCTAGGTGATATCCTGAGATAGCATTAGCTGTCGGCTGAAAAAAATTAACAAACTTTCTCCTCCGGCCCCGTCGGTCTTAATAAAGTGACATTTAATTAGCACTGGTTGTGATTTTCATTCACAAATTGCTGCTTAAATAAGTCCTCCGCAATTGCTCCTAAGTAGGTATGTTAAAGAAATCGCTTTTTAGTGCATTCGCTGCCGTGTTCTTCGTTTCCATTAGACTCCCACTGTGGGACGTAATGATATTTCCAACACATTTTGTGAAACCTAATAAAATAATTTAGTTTAAGTTATAGAATGAAAGCGACAGTTCGACTCGATATAAACTTACTTCATCTTTCATGATCAATTATCATGCACTAATCTTGAGGATGGTAGTCGAAAATCGCCTATGATTAGAAACTGCATTCTCATTCCAATTTCTAAATATTGAGAATCCAAATTTTTAAGCGGTGTATGAATCATATTTTTGTCTTTGCGCGCAATATTCACAGCGAAAAAATCTTCGACTATAGAAAATTTATAACTATTTCATTCGTTTCTCAAAGAGTTTTCCTGCTACATAAATTAAATAAATCTTTATCCTACGTTGTATGAACATTAGTTTATTAATACGCTCATAGTGGATATGAGGTACACATTTTAAAACTTTTTAAACTTATTAACAAATCATAAGTCGCCATTTATGCCAAACCTGAGAGAGAGTCTTCGCACAAGAAAATCAACCTGTGAAGATAATGCATCGGCGAATGCGAACGCAGCAGTCTCGAAATCGATTCTCATCGGAAGCAATCCTCCAGAGATAATCATTCCATTCTTGCAGCTTCGGTGCATAATGCGACGAGTGCGACTATGGGATGTCGGCCGAGGGGAAGGCCGTTGATATCTGAGCACTCCTGCCTCCACACCGTTGTAGAATTCACACACTCTGGTGCTGCTCTTCTTCTCTACTTTTCTTTCTCATTCCCGTTTCACCTATAGCTAGCTATATGTGAGTTTTTCTATTTTAGACGGAATATACGAAGACTACAGTACATTTATACATTACCTGCATATATGACCCATTATGAAGTGAACAAAAATAATACAAATGATCAGAAGAATTACACAAATGATAAGAAACACACCTTCTTTGTCAAAAATGCTCGTCAGGTTGAGGTTGGTCAAAAACTTGTGAAACGAGAATAAATGAAAAGGTAAATTCAAGGAAGTAAATAGGCATAATTACGTTATTAATAAGTTACGTACCCAAACATCGGACCACAGTAGAGCTGGATAAGTTTCATATATTTAGAACTTAGATTCAGAGGGTTGCCAACTCTTCTTCATTTCTCGGGATGTGTCGTTTTTTGCCTTAGCCTTCAGCTCCCGTATTTATGTGGTCCCGAAAGGTCTTCTTATGTCTTTTTGCATTAAAAAAAATATCATGTATTTAATATGTCCCCTGTGAAAGCGAAGGTAGGCATCTTATGCCGGGCGAAAGAGGAAAGGAAGCGTTTTTACAATAATTTGTAAATATTTAGGTAGTTATAATGCACATGTATAATGCGTTTCAAACTGATATAGGAAAAATATTCATAGCAAAATTTATATTTTCAAATTTTAATATTTTCCGTATCGCATATAGGTAGACGATTATGTCGATTCTACAAAAGAAACATTTTAAATTTTTCTGTGAAATCTGCCAGGACCGCGAGTCCTAAAAATTAATTTAATTTGCACGGAGTATTGCTAAGCAGTGCTTATTTCCGTAATATTTCCAGTGCAATAGTAACGTTCCGCTTCTTTTCTTTCAAAGATTTAAAGAATCGAGGGACCTATTGTTCTTTTTGTCACCACGTAGATCACATTTTAATTCACGAAATTTTTTCAATTCCATCGCTTTTTTTTTAAACGACTGCACTCTCTAAAGATATTAAGTGGTGCAGATATCTGGAGAGTATGTGGAATTTTCCAAGTTTCTCATGTGAATTTGAATGACAAGGCTTTAGTTTTTAGCATGGCGCCTCCGTGCTTGTCAGCTGTGCTCCGTAACCCAATTCTCTCGGCGGACAAAGAAAATCAATCTCCTGGAGATTTCCCTTCTCCCTGGAAATTGGATCCAGAAGACATTCCTCCCTGGGTTCTCGGGGGGACGATTAACCCCATTGTGTTCGCTCCATTCCAATCTTTGCGTAGATGCCCGTTGGGAATTTTGAGTGCGATCATTTGTTGCATCCACAAATGAGTGGCCGCAAGGGACATGACCATCGTCTCTGGATGAAGTCATAGATTCTTAACTTTTCGTATGGTGGAAAATAATAACAGTAATACATGTAGTGCATAATATAAAAAATGGTAAATTTTTACATGAATATTGTTATGAATCCCCATCACTGTCATGAATATATTTCAATCTGGATTGATCTCTCCGACCATCCTATATTTTCCCTCTTTCATTATGTCGCCTTCCCCTTCGCATGGCATCATTTTTATGTGTATTAATTAATACTCCCTCCCTCTAAGCATCCGCTCATTTGGTTTCTTATGGCTTATTTTCTTTAGGTAATGGTTCCCGGAACTACTTATACATAAATCCACAGTAAAAATATTAAGAACATTAGTATGCTTGGGAAAATGAAGAAATCTTGTACCCGATTCCTATCCGACATCCCCATTTCGCCGTTTGTGACACATGCCATCTAGTAGGTTTTACCGGTGCATACCAAACAGTTATGCCATTGCAGGAAATTAAAATAATTTAATTTCGCTGGCCAAACTATTTTTGGGCTTGTATTTTTTCTAAACAATATTAAACCTCAATTTTAGCGAACCTATTCGTTTTTATTTTCGGTAGTTTACCGAAGCATAAGAAATTTCTATTACTTCGCTATTGCTGAGGTTCAATTATGATAAATGGTGTAACTCTGGTAACTGCATTAGCTAGCCTTTCGCAATACCGGGAAGAGAGAGGTATAATCAATCGTATAATTGCCCAGACCTCATCAGCACCCCTCATCTTTCCCCTCCCCCTCCCTCCTCGTGGTCCTCTTTCTTGGATCTCCCGCACCCGTCCTACCGCGCTCGCGTAAAAAAGGACGTCTCCAGTCGCCGGGAGGGTGCGGCTGACCCAGTTGGCAGGCGCCGCGGCGGGGGGGGGAGTGTGGCGTTGGGGGAGGGAGGGCGGACGGGAGACGAGGTGGAAGGAGAGGAGATGTTTTGGTGGTGCGGCGGTGGTGCGGATGGAGAGTGGGTGTGTGTGTGTGTGCGGCAACGTCGCCCTCGTGCCGCGCCCCGCTCCCCATCGATCAGCTGCTCCCACCGCTGCTACTGTGCCGTCCGCGTGCACCAAAATTAAATGGGGCGGGGAGGAATAATTTCCTTTGCCTATAATTTCGCTTGTTGAATAAAACGATTGGGACCTTTTTATTCGTATACTTCCTGTGGAGGCGTAAAACCAGTAGGCTCAGTGTTCATTAAATCTCGACATCTTCGTACTTCTTAAAATTTGTTTCTCTTTCTATACATACAATTCTTATTCCCACCATCCTAATAATAGATTCTAGTTTTGGTTAAAATTTAGTTGCTTTGATACTAGCGACTTCTGACGTAATCCTCTTCATATTTTTAATGGGTTGTAATTATAGAAGTTGGAGCTTTTGAGACTCATTTAGAAATAACGTGACCTCTTATTTTTCATCGAATGTTCGCTAAGCGAAGCAGATGGATGAAGAAATTATGCATGTTGGACGGAATGAAGGGTACAAAAAATTTATGGAAATAAAGAATGGGTGATTGCAGTAGGGGTTTTTGAGATATTAGTGTCGTGTGTCCATAAAAAATACCTACAGTAACCGGTGCATTACTATTGATAATAGCTGGTACTTGTGGGGTGCAAATTAAAATCTTTCCAATGAAACATGATAGTTTCCACACTATCATTTCATGGGCAATAGGAGTCAAATGTGATTATTTTTTGTGTGAATTTTCACATCCCTTTCGGCTTAGTAGTTGGTGAGCTCTACCCTCACCTACAATGCCATCCTTCAGGTTGATTACTGTGATTTTTTGTGATGTAAAGGAATTATGCAAAAAAGTAAAATTAGGAATATATCGAAACACATAATTGTTCCATGACATAAAAAGAGTACTATTCTAACAGCTGACGGAGTCCATACTAACTGCCTAGATTATACAACCCAAAACTATTAATTTCAACATTATAATTCTGGTGCAGATTTTTCATTTTTTAAATTTTTACAATATTTTTAGGAATTCGTTCTCGATGTGGGATTTTGTGGGCTATATTTAAATCGATATCACTGATCCTCATTCCTAAGCATGACTAATGACATCTTAGAACTTTTGTATAAGATTGTATTTTTAATTATGACACTTTGCTGCTTTTGTTGATATTCTTATATCAACAAAATCAGCAAAGACAATTTTACATACACTTCAGACAATTATACATGATCTACGAGACACAATCAGAAAATTATACATTATTCATACACAATAAAATTACTTTTGAACTTATTAAAAAATTAAAATTAATATTGTGGAGTAGACCTTCAGGCTCATTTTCTGTAAATTATCATTTCCCTATGTATTTTGGCATTGCTTCTAGTATGTCGTCTTGTTTTGTTTGAATGCATGTAAAACTTCAACACCATTGATACTATGTGTGAGGATTGCTATGTTCATAAAGAGAGCATAATGACATAAGTCGTCACCTAGAAATATTTTTAAGGTTATTCTTATAGAAGCTCAACTTTATTTATATCAATGAAGTTTCATTATTCTATTTTTTATGTAGCAAAGTTTTTTACAATTTATGGTTTAAATAGTAATTAGCTTATCTAAGTAGCTGCTGGGTATAAAATTGGTAAATATTAAGAAACTTATTGTATTTCTTATTTTTACTTTTAAATACTTTTTTTCGACTTTTCAGAATGTGGTGGACTATCACGGGAAATTTTGGAAACATATTGCCAATAGACTGGTCGAAATCATATGCTCGAAAACTTCACATGCCAACCCTTAACCT
Organism: Calopteryx splendens; assembly: GCA_002093875.1. Classification (NCBI taxonomy): domain Eukaryota; kingdom Metazoa; phylum Arthropoda; class Insecta; order Odonata; family Calopterygidae; genus Calopteryx; species Calopteryx splendens. The sequence continues at coordinate 96,080 of LYUA01001219.1, read as the reverse complement.
CAATGAAAATAAGGTGAGAATATAGTTGATAATCATTCTAAAATTAGGTATACAAAGGTTCGTTAATAAAGACTTTATTAAAGAGCCACTGTCTTTTTACAAAGACCTTACAAATGCAAGTGGAACTCTTTCATTAATAATTAAAATCCTTTGATATACATATAAAGTGCTATGGAAAAACTGGTATTTGGGCAGCTTTTATGAAGCCGATCATGATTAACATGATCTTAAGTGTTGAATGTGGTTAATTGCAATTAAGTTATAATTATAGTTGAATTACTTAATAGGAATTGATAGCTGTTTACTTTTGTGCAAGGTTATATTGTTTTCTGCTTTAACTTATTTAATTACTGTTTTTAAGAGCACTCATTGTGGTTTTAGATGCCAGGATTGGCGGTAAGTGTTCTTTAGTAAGGTTAAATTTCATTATTTTTTTCTCAATAGTGTACTTCCATCATATGCTTGCAATGTATGAGTTAATTATTTATGTAATTTGGCATGTATTTTGTATTCGGAGCATGTAGGTATGTCCCAAAAAGTTTTAAAAACCTCTAGAACAGTAGAATATCTTTACTTGATGGTGGTGACCTAATTGATAAGTGCTCACTCGAAATTCATAATACCATTATCGCTGAGAAGAATTTTTTAGGAAATAATAAACATGTAGTTCCTTATTTCACAAGCACATACGAATGCACAGAACTTGGGCTTGGGTGTTTAAGAAATGCAATAATATTTGCTTTGAAGGAAAATAATAATCTGTGAAATCATGTTTCTGCCTAATAAAGTAGCAATTTAATATCATTTGATGATTTGATGTAGAATATATTTTATTTCTAGTCAAAGGTATAATTTAAATAAGAGAAAAAGTTCCAGGATGTATATAGCTTTGGAGACTTTAGTTTTGCACCCTTCATTATTGTGTTTGAGGTAAATATGGTAAAAGTGCAAGATATAAAAAAATTGAAATTCACGGTTTTTGCTTTTTTATTTGAATAAAATTATTTTTTTAATTGATCATAGGTATTCCTATTATAATACAGATACAAAAGTACTTTTCCACTAATATTATAAATATAAATCATTATTTGTTATAATAGAGAAGTTGCGTTGGTACTGCGACACACAAAACTGACGTCCACCCTATCTATAGCAGCTGTTACAAGTTGTGGATAAATAATGTAAACCTTTTGTTTAATTCACCCCTACTATGGGAGTTAAATTTAGGAAATTAGTTTATTTTAAGTAAAAGCATATGTGGAAATGATGTAGTCAGGAAAATAAGGTGATGTCTGGTGGAATGAAGAAATTTAAGATTCTGTGAGTGCAGAGAAAAGGTATTATTGAAGATGATTGCATGATTGAAGGTAAGGAAGGTCAGATGAGAGCAGACGATTTTTACAACGCAAAAGAGTTTGAATTCAAAATTGTCTTGAAAGAAAGAAAGAAAAGAATATAAATGGCAAAAAGAAGAGTGGGATACTTGAGGAGTATATTTTGGAGGTATAGGGTAAGGAATGAATGGGTTATCAAATAATGTGAATTGGGTGCACTGGTGTGATGATGTGGTGATGATATGTGATAGAGTTAGCTACCTTTGGAAGCCTGAATGCAAGCTTTTCATGGCATTGCCCCTTTCAAAAAGGAAATATTTTTGTTAAGCACCAGCCTCTGTGAGAGTCATGGATTTTGAGAGTCTTGAGTTTTGAGAGTATGTTTTAAGAGCTATTACGTTTAAAAACTAGGTTAATATAATTTCCCATTATTGAATACTTTATTCAATTTTTATCATATTCAAAGTAATTTTATTATTTGGATAATTAATCTATTGAATTGTATGTTAAAACACTGTGATATGAAAATATTTGTTTCTAGGGAGGAAAAGGTGGTAATGGGGCTCGACGTAGAGGTCACCATGGGTCCAGAAAGAATGGTTGTGATGAGAAGGAGGAGGCGAGTAATGATGGAGAAGAGGATGATGATGACTGCGATGATGATGAAGATGATGATGAGGATGATGATGAAGCAGTGGCATGTGACCTGGACATGCACTCCCTTATCCTGTCAGGCCTGCGCCAGAACGGAGATGATGAGGATGAAACCCCTTTGAAGACTGCAGACGAAGTCATCAGAGAGATTGACGATATGATGCAGGTGATAAAAGGAGTAATCATTAAAAGTGATTGCCAAAAATCAGTATTTGTTATTCCAGTCACTTTTTGGCAATCACATATACCCCCTAGATGCAAGAGCACCCACACTCCTCAAAGGATAGGAGCATTATTAAATTATTTTACTCTGTTCCTTTCTGTAATATTAAAGTGAAAACCACTGCTTCACTAATCACTCTCATTGGGATATTTACTCTCTTATCCAGGAGATTAAGGATGGGAATGGGTTCTGTGCAACTACTGTAAAAGAAAGTATTTGCACTACTGTTTGTGAATGCTAATAATCTTAAATTTTTAGCAATTACAGAGGCTAGTGAGAGAGTAAATTAAAATATAAATTTATATCTTACGGAAATATCTAATGAGAAAATTATTTAGTGCACTAGGGAATTTTTATGTTGGTGGGCTTACAGTACTATAGGGTATTTTTTATTGATGGTAGTCTACTGGTTAGGATAGGTTTCTTATAACCTCTATCACTGACTTCAACAATCCATTTCCACTCAGTACTCCTAGGATTCACTTTTCCTGCCTTCTTTAGATTTCTCCCAATAACCTTCTCTCCTACCCTACCTACCTCTACCTACCTACCCTACCCTACCTACCCTACCTACCTACCCTCTCCTACAAAACTTCTTCATTCATTTTCCTTTCTATCCATTTAACTTTTTCCATCCTTCGCCATTCCCAAAATTGCTAAAGCCTGGAAATGCCTATGCTTGTCATTTTGTCTCAATAACCAAGCCATACAAAACTACCCTCCATATCAGCGTTTTCACCAGTCTTTTCTTTACACCCTTGCCTAAGGTCTCTGTCATCAATTCTCTTCTCGTAAAAGCTTCCTTACATAATGAGATTCTTCTTCTAATATCCTTGCCACATTTCCCACCTTCATCTGAAACGATGTCCAAATAGCTAAAATGTCAACCTGCTCAAGCCTATGCCCTCCCACTTTAATGATTATCTTTGGTTTCCTATGTCTCGAGTACCTCATTACATTTGTTTTCTTCTAATTTATTTTCATTCCATACATATCTCACCGGCTCTCTAGTGAACTCAGCAATGACTGCAACACCTTAGCTGATTGGCTAACTAAAGCTTGATTGTCTGCAAACCTGACTGATTTGATAA